>CM059817.1:3269681-3572181 GCA_030435695.1 Brachymystax lenok tsinlingensis
TTCATTGTTGAAGAAATTAATTTGTTGAAACATTTTCAACTATTGTCTTTCCGTCTCTTTAAGTCAACTACTCACCACGTTTTAAGCACAGCAGTACTATCTAGCTGTAGCTTATGCTTTCAGTACTAGATCCATTCTCTGATCCTTTGATTGGGTGGACAACATGTCAGTTCATGCTGCAAGAATGCTGATAGGTTGGAGGACGTCCTCCGGAAGTTGTCTTAATTACTGTGTAAGTCTATGGAAGGGGGTGAGAACCATGAGCCTCTGGGTACATTGACTTTGTATTGAAGTCAATGTACCCAGAGGAGGACGGAAGCTAGCTGTCCTCTGGCTACACCATGGTGCTACCCTACAGAGTGCTGTTGAGGCTACTGTAGACCTTCTTTGCAAAATAGTTTGTTTTAATCAATTATTTGGTGGAAAGTGAATATATTTAGGATAACTTTAAAAAAAATATTGTTTTATGAAGTTCACTGATCTACCTCCACTGACACAAACATTAGGAACACCTTTATAATATTGAGTTTGTCTTGCCCGTTCACCCTCTGAATGGCACACATACACAATCCATGTCTCAAGGCTTAAAAATCCTTCTTTAACCCGTCTCCTCCCCTTCATCTACACTGATTTGAAGTGGATTTAACAAGTGACATCAATAATGGGATCATATCTTTCATCTGGATCCACCTGGTCAGTCTGTGTCATGGAAAGAACAGGTGTTCTTAATGTTTTGTATATACCATGTATGCTTGTGTGTGTGTTTGGTGGTGGTGGTGGAGATGGGAGGGCCTCGAGGGGTCCAATCAGCCAGCCGTCTGTGATACATTAGCTGTCACAAACTCCCCCTCCCTCCCTCTCTCTCCTCCCTCTCTCTCTCCTCCCTCTATCTCCTCCTTCTCTCTCCTCTCCCTCTCTCCTCCCTCTCTCTCCTCTACCTCTCTCTCCTCCTCTCTCCCTCTCTCTCCTCTCACTCTCCTCCACCTCTCTCCTCTCCCTCCTCCTCCCTCTCTCTCTCCTCCCCCTCTCTCTCCTCCACTCTCTCCTCCCTCTCTCTCTCTCCTCCTCTCTCCCTCTCTCTCCTCTCACTCTCCTCCACCTCTCTCCTCTCCCTACTCCTCCCTCTCTCTCTCCTCCCCCTCTCTCTCCTACACTCTCCCTCTCCCTCCTCCCTCTCTCTCTCCTCCCTCTCCCTCTCCCTCTCTCTCCTCCCTCTCTCTCCTCTCCTTATCTCTCCTCCACTCTCCACTCTCCCTCTCTCTCTCCTACACTCTCCCTCCTCCCTCTCTCTCCTCCACTCTCCCTCTCGCTCCTCCCTCCTCTCTCTCCTCCACTCTCCCTCCTCTCTCCCTCTCTCTCTGTCTTGCCCCCAGTGTGAATGACATGGTAATGGCTGGTGATTGCAGCTTTGTGCAGACTGTAGGCTCTGAGCCCTGGAGGTCAGCAAATACACTCACAGTCTGCACAGTCTCTCTCTCTCTCTCTCTCTCTCTCTCTCTCTCTCTCTCTGAGAGTGTCTGTGGTTATGGTTTGGAGCTGAAAGAGTAAACATAACACATTCAGCCAGTATGACTGAATAGATCATTTCAGTGTGTTCAGTGCTACTCACACCAACAAGCTCTCTATTCCTCTTTCCTCATGGTCTGGATGGGGAACAGGCTGCAAATGCACACACACACACACACACTTGTCCACAAACACACCACGCAGCATTTAACCGATAATTACCAAATTCTTTAATTTGCACCTTGTTAACATGCTAAGATAACTGCTGACAGTGAAAAGAGTCCGTTTCCCACACTGCTTCCCACACATATTTATTTTTATTTTTTATAGCTGTCGTTCTTCCTCAACCTCAGAATAAATGGAAGGCTCCCTATTTTCTCCTCACATTCAGTCTAAATGGATTTGCGTTCAGCAGAGGTTTTATATGGAACACGGCAAAGATTACCGGGACGCCTAATCAGAAAGGCCTTTTGGAAAAAAGCTTAACATTTATCAGAGAGAGAGAGAGAGAGACAGAGAGAGAGACAGAGAGAGAGAGAGAGAGAGAGAGAGAGAGAGAGAGAGAGAGAGAGAGAGAGAGAGAGAGAGAGAAAAGAGAGAGAGAGAGAGAGAGAGAGAGAGAGAGAGAGACAGAGAGAGAGAGAGAGAGAGAGAGAGAGAGAGAGAGAGAGAGAGAGAGAGAGAGAGAGAGAGAGAGAGAGAGAGAGAGAGAGAGAGAGAGAGAGAGAGAGAAAGAAAGAGAGAGAGAGAGAGAGAGAGAGAGAGACGGCAGGAACAAACTACAGTCAGAGCGGGAATCCTTTAGCACGGCGGGCTGGGAGGAGGGAACGAACGTCCCTGGGAAGAGAAATCAAACAGTTATTTCTTTCTGTGGTGTCTCTGTCTGTGTGTGTGTGTGTGTGTGTGTGTGTGTGTGTGTGTGTGTGTGTGTGTGTGTGTGTGTGTGTGTGTGTGTGTGTGTGTGTGTGTGTGTGTGTGTGTGTGTGTGTGTGTGCGTTGTCTCCCAATGCATATGTGTTGATTTAGTGCTTCCTATTTGATTCTATGTTGTGAGGGATTTGGGAACAGCAGAGAAAGAGGAGTGGAAAAATAGGGGGAGTAGGAGCTTAACGCTTTGGTCTCCCTTCTCTGTTACCGCTTTGTTCTCCCTTCTCTGTTACCGCTTTGGTCTCCCTTCTCTGTTACCGCTTTGGTCTCCCTTCTCTGTTACCGCTTTGGTCTCCCTTCTCTGTTACCGCTTTGGTCTCCCTTCTCTGTTACCGCTTTGGTCTCCCTTCTCTGTTACCGCTTTGGTTTCCCTTCTATGTTACCGCTTTGGTCTCCCTTCTCTGTTACCGCTTTGGTCTCTCTTCTCTGTTACCGCGTTGGTCTCCCTTCTCTGTTATCGCGTTGGTCTCCCTTCTCTGTTACCGCTTTGGTCTCCCTTCTCTGTTACCGCGTTGGTCTTTCTTCTCTGTTACCACGTTGGTCTTTCTTCTCTGTTACCGCTTTGGTCTTTCTTCTCTGTTACCACGTTGGTCTGTCTTCTCTGTTACCGCGTTGGTCTTTCTTCTCTGTTACCACGTTGGTCTTTCTTCTCTGTTACCGCGTTGGTCTTTCTTCTCTGTTACCACGTTGGTCTTTCTTCTCTGTTACCACTTTGGTCTTTCTTCTCTGTTACCACGTTGGTCTTTCTTCTCTGTTACCGCGTTGGTCTTTCTTCTCTGTTACCACGTTGGTCTTTCTTCTCGGTTACCACGTTGGTCTTTCTTCTCTGTTACTGCTTTGGTCTCCCTTCTCTGTTACTGTGAGGGGATCCAGGACTGGTTGCTATGTTACTGTGAGGGGATCTAGAGATGGTTGCTATGTTACTGTTAGGGGATCTAGAGATGGTTGCTATGTTACTGTGAGGGGATCTAGAGATGGTTGCTATGTTACTGTGAGGGGATCTAGAGATGGTTGCTGTGTTACTGTGAGGGGATCTAGAGATGGTTGCTATGTTACTGTGAGGGGATCTAGAGATGGTTGCTATGTTACTGTGAGGGGATCTAGAGATGGTTGCTATGTTACTGTGAGGGGATCTAGAGATGGTTGCTGTGTTACTGTGATGGGATCTAGAGATGGTTGCTGTGTTACTGTGAGGGGATCTAGAGATGGTTGCTATGTTACTGTGATGGGATCTAGAGATGGTTGCTATGTTACTGTGAGGGGATCCAGGTCTGGTTGCTATGTTACTGTGAGGGGATCTAGAGATGGTTGCTATGTTACTGTGAGGGGATCTAGAGATGGTTGCTATGTTACTGTGAGGGGATCTAGAGATGGTTGCTATGTTACTGTGAGGGGATCCAGGACTGGTTGCTATGTTACTGTGAGGGGATCTAGAGATGGTTGCTGTGTTACTGTGAGGGGATCTTGAGATGGTTGCTATGTTACTGTGAGGGGATCTAGAGATGGTTGCTGTGTTACTGTGAGGGGATCTAGAGATGGTTGCTATGTTACTGTGAGGGGATCTAGAGATGGTTGCTGTGTTACCAGGAGGGGATCTAGAGATTGTTGCTATGTTACTGTGAGGGGACCTAGAGATGGTTGCTATGTTACTGTGAGGGGATCTAGAGATGGTTGCTATGTTACTGTGAGGGGATCTAGAGATGGTTGCTATGTTACTGTGAGGGGATCTAGAGATGGTTGCTGTGTTACTGTGAGGGATATAGAGATGGTTGCTGTGTTACTGTGAGGGGATCTAGAGATGGTTGCTATGTTACTGTGAGGGATCTAGAGATGGTTGCTGTGTTACTGTGAGGGGATATAGAGATGGTTGCTGTGTTACTGTGAGGGGATCTAGAGATGGTTGCAATGTTACTGTGAGGGGATCTAGAGATGGTTGCTGTGTTACTGTGAGGGGATCTAGAGATGGTTGCTATGTTACTGTGAGGGGATCTAGAGATGGTTGCTGTGTTACTGTGAGGGGATCTAGAGATGGTTGCTATGTTACTGTGAGGGGATCTAGAGATGGTTGCTGTGTTACTGTGAGGGGATCTAGAGATGGTTGCTGTGTTACTGTGAGGGGATCTAGAGATGGTTGCTGTGTTACTGTGAGGGGATCTAGAGATGGTTGCTATGTTACTGTGAGGGGATCTAGAGATGGTTGCTGTGTTACTGTGAGGGGATCTAGAGATGGTTGCTATGTTACTGTGAGGGGATCTAGAGATGGTTGCTATGTTACTGTGAGGGGATCTAGAGATGGTTGCTATGTTACTGTGAGGGGATCTAGAGATGGTTGCTATGTTACTGTGAGGGGATCTAGAGATGGTTGCTATGTTACTGTGAGGGGATATAGAGATGGTTGCTGTGTTACTGTGAGGGGATCTAGAGATGGTTGCTATGTTACTGTGAGGGGATCTAGAGATGGTTGCTGTGTTACTGTGAGGGGATATAGAGATGGTTGCTGTGTTACTGTGAGGGGATCTAGAGATGGTTGCAATGTTACTGTGAGGGGATCTAGAGATGGTTGCTGTGTTACTGTGAGGGGATCTAGAGATGGTTGCTATGTTACTGTGAGGGGATCTAGAGATGGTTGCTGTGTTACTGTGAGGGGATCTAGAGATGGTTGCTATGTTACTGTGAGGGGATCTAGAGATGGTTGCTGTGTTACTGTGAGGGGATCTAGAGATGGTTGCTGTGTTACTGTGAGGGGATCTAGAGATGGTTGCTGTGTTACTGTGAGGGGATCTAGAGATGGTTGCTATGTTACTGTGAGGGGATCTAGAGATGGTTGCTGTGTTACTGTGAGGGGATCTAGAGATGGTTGCTATGTTACTGTGAGGGGATCTAGAGATGGTTGCTATGTTACTGTGAGGGGATCTAGAGATGGTTGCTATGTTACTGTGAGGGGATCTAGAGATGGTTGCTGTGTTACTGTGAGGGGATCTAGAGATGGTTGCTGTGTTACTGTGAGGGGATCTAGAGATGGTTGCTGTGTTACTGTGAGGGGATCTAGAGATGGTTGCTTTGTTACTGTGAGGGGATCTAGAGATGGTTGCTATGTTACTGTGAGGGGATCTAGAGATGGTTGCTGTGTTACTGTGAGGGGATCTAGAGATGGTTGCTATGTTACTGTGAGGGGATCTAGAGATGGTTGCTGTGTTACTGTGAGGGGATCTAGAGATGGTTGCTGTGTTACTGTGAGGGATCTAGAGATGGTTGCTGTGTTACTGTGAGGGGATCTAGAGATGGTTGCTATGTTACTGTGAGGGGATCTAGAGATGGTTGCTGTGTTACTGTGAAGGGATCTAGAGATGGTTGCTGTGTTACTGTGAGGGGATCTAGAGATGGTTGCTATGTTACTGTGAGGGGATCTAGAGATGGTTGCTGTGTTACTGTGAAGGGATCTAGAGATGGTTGCTGTGTTACTGTGAGGGATCTAGAGATGGTTGCTATGTTACTGTGAGGGATCTAGAGATGGTTGCTGTGTTACTGTGAGGGGATCTAGAGATGGTTGCTGTGTTACTGTGAGGGGATCTAGAGATGGTTGCTGTGTTACTGTGAGGGGATCTAGAGATGGTTGCTGTGTTACTGTGAGGGGATCTAGAGATGGTTGCTGTGTTGTTTGACAGTACAAAGTTGTTGTGGTGTGGAGTGTCGGGGTGTGTTGTGTCGTGTTGTAGTGTGTCGTAGTGTGTCGTGGTGTTTTGTGGTGTGTCGTGATGTGCCGTGGTGTGGAGTGTCGGGGTGTGTTGTGTCGTGTTGTGGGGATCTAGAGATGGTGCGTCGTAGTGTGTCGTGGTGTTTTGTGGTGTGTCGTGATGTGTCGTGGTGTGGAGTGTCGGGGTGTGTTGTGTCGTGTTGTAGTGTGTTGTGGTGTGTCGTAGTGTGTCGTGGCGTGTTGTGTCATGTTGTAGTGTGTCGTAGTGTGTCGTGGTGTGTCCTGGTGTGTTTTGTCGTTGTGTGTTGTGGTGTGTTGCTGTATGTTGTGGTGTGTTGTGTCGTGGTGTGTCATGGTGTTCTGGGTTGTGGTGTGTCGTTGTGTGTCGTGGTGTTTCGTGGATGTGTCGTGGTGTGTTGTAGCGTGTCGTGTTGTGGTGTGTTTTGGTGTGTCGTGGTGTGTTGTGGTGTGGTGTGTTGTTGTGAAGGTGTGTTTTGGTGTGTTGTGGTGTGTCGTGGTGTGTTGTTTTGTGGTGTGTTTTGGTGTGTCGTGGTGTGTCGTGGGGTGTCGTGGTGTGTCGTGGGTTGTTGTTGAATCCAGCCTGTACTGAGACTGAGTAGATGTTCAATGGTGTATTGAGGGGGCACTGGATGCCCTGGTACCAACACTGACCTAGTTTTACTGCAGAGAGAGAGAGAGAGGGTGGGAGAGAGGGAGAGAGGGGGAGGAAGGGAGAGAGAGAGAGAGAGAGAGAGAGAGAGAGCGCCTTGGAGTGTCCAGCCAGTCCCAAAGTAGTGGAGACCGGGGTCAGTAGTCCCATAGTATCAGGTTGGTAGTCCCACAGTATGGGTTTAGTAGTCCCACAGTATGGGGTCAGTAGTCCCACAGTATGGGGTCGGTAGTCCTACAGTATGGAGTCAGTAGTCCCACAGTATGGGTTTAGTAGTCCCACATTATGGGGTCTGTAGTCCCACAGTATGGGGTCAGTAGTCCCACAGTATGGGTTTAGTAGTCCCACAGTATGGGGTCAGTTGTCCCACAGTATGGGGTCAGTAGTCCCACAATATGGGGTCAGTAGTCCCACAGTATGGGGTCAGTAGTCCCACAGTATGGGGTCAGTAGTTCTACAGTACGGGGTCAGTAGTCATACAGTACGGGGTCAGTAGTCCCACAGTATGGGGTCAGTAGTCCCACAGTATGGGGTCAGTAGTCCCACAGTATGGGGTCAGTAGTCCTACAGTATGGGGTCAGTAGTCATACAGTATAGGGTCAGTAGTCCTATAGTATGGGGTCAGTAGTCCCACAGTATGGGGTCAGTAGTCCCACAGTATGGGTTCGGAATTCCCACAGTATGGGGTCGGTAGTCTCACAGTATGGGGTCAGTAGTCCTACAGTATGGGTTCGGAAATCCCACAGTATCGGGTCAGTAGTCCCACAGTATGGGGTCAGTAGTCCTACAGTATGGGGTCAGTAGTCATACAGTATGGGGTCAGTAGTCATACAGTACGGGGTCAGTAGTCCCACAGTATGGGGTCAGTAGTCCCACAGTATGGGTTCGGAATTCCCACAGTATGGGGTCAGTAGTGATACAGTATGGGGTCAGTAGTCCCACAGTATGGGTTTAGTAGTCCAACAGTATAGGGTCAGTAGTCCCTCAGTATGGGGTCAGTAGTCCCACAGTATGGGGTCAGTAGTCCCACAGTATGGGGTCAGTAGTCCCACAGTATGGGGTCAGTAGTCCCACAGTATGGGTTCGGAATTCCCACAGTATGGGGTCGGTAGTCTCACAGTATGGGGTCAGTAGTCCTACAGTATGGGTTCAGTAGTCCCACAGTATGGGGTCAGTAGTCCCACAGTATGGGTTCGGAATTCCCACAGTATGGGGTCGGTAGTCTCACAGTATGGGGTCAGTAGTCCTACAGTATGGGTTCGGAATTCCCACAGTATCGGGTCAGTAGTCCCACAGTATGGGGTCAGTAGTCCTACAGTATGGGGTCAGTAGTCCTACAGTATGGGGTCAGTAGTCATACAGTATGGGGTCAGTAGTCCTACAGTATGGGGTCAGTAGTCCTACAGTATGGGGTCAGTAGTCATACAGTATGGGGTCAGTAGTCATACAGTACGGGGTCAGTAGTCCCACAGTATGGGGTCAGTAGTCCCACAGTATGGGTTCGGAATTCCCACAGTGTGGGGTCGGTAGTCTCACAGTATGGGGTCAGTAGTCCTACAGTATGGGTTCGGAATTCCCACAGTATGGGGTCAGTAGTCATACAGTATGGGTTCAGTAGTCCCACAGTATGGGTTTAGTAGTCACACAGTATAGGGTCAGTAGTCCCTCAGTATGGGGTCAGTAGTCCCACAGTATGGGGTCAGTAGTCCCACAGTATGGGTTCGGAATTCCCACAGTATGGGGTCAGTAGTCCCACAGTATGGGGTCGGTAGTCCTACAGTATGGGGTCAGTAATCCCACAGTATGGGGTCAGTAATCCCACAGTATGGGGTCAGTAATACAACAGTATGGGTTTAGTAGTCCCGTAGTATGGGGTCAGTAGTCCCACAGTATGGGGTCAGTAGTCCCACAGTATAGGGTCAGTAGTCCCTCAGTATGGGGTCAGTAGTCCCACAGTATGGGGTCAGTAGTCCCACAGTATGGGGTTGGTAGTCCTACAGTATGGGGTCAGTAATCCCACAGTATGGGGTCAGTAATCCCACAGTATGGGGTCAGTAATCCCACAGTATGGGGTCAGTAATACAACAGTATGGGTTTAGTAGTCCCGTACAGTATGGTTTCGGGAATTCCCACAGTGTGGGGTCGGTAGTCTCACAGTATGGGGTCAGTAGTCCTACAGTATGGGTTCAGAATTCCCACAGTATGGGGTCAGTAGTCATACAGTATGGGGTCAGTAGTCCCGCAGTATGGGTTTAGTAGTCCCACAGTATAGGGTCAGTAGTCCCTCAGTATGGGGTCAGTAGTCCCACAGTATGGGGTCAGTAGTCCCACAGTATGGGGTCGGTAATCCTACAGTATGGGGTCAGTAATCCCACAGTATGGGGTCAGTAATCCCACAGTATGGGGTCAGTAATACAACAGTATGGGTTTAGTAGTCCCGTAGTATGGGGTCAGTAGTCCCACAGTATGGGGTCAGTAGTCCCACAGTATGGCGTCAGTAGTCCTACAGTATGGGGTCAGTAGTCATACAGTACGGGGTCAGTAGTCCCACAGTATGGGGTCAGTAGTCCCACAGTATGGTGTCAGTAGTTCTACAGTATGGGGTCAGTAGTCATACAGTATGGGTTCAGTAGTCCTACTGTATGGGGTCAGTACTCCCACAGTATGGGGTCAGTAGTCCCACAGTATGGTTTCGGAATTCCCACAGTATGGGGTCGGTAGTCTCACAGTATGGGGTCAGTAGTCCTACAGTATGGGTTCGGAATTCCCACAGTATGGGGTCAGTAGTCCCACAGTATGGGGTCAGTAGTCCTACAGTATGGGGCCAGTAGTCCCACAGTATGGGGTCAGTAGTCATATAGTATGGGGTCAGTAGTCCCACAGTATGGGGTCAGTAGTCCTACAGTATGGGTTCGGAATTCCCACAGTATGGGGTCAGTAGTCCCACAGTATGGGGTCAGTAGTCCTACAGTATGGGGTCAGTAGTCATACAGTATGGGGTCAGTAGTCCTATAGTATGGGGTCAGTAGTCCCACAGTATGGGGTCAGTAGTCCCACAGTATGGGTTTGGAATTCCCACAGTATGGGGTCAGTAGTCCTACAGTATCGGTTCGGAATTCCCACAGTATGGGGTCAGTAGTCATACAGTTTGGGGTCAGTAGTCCCACAGTATGGGGTCAGTAGTCCCACAGTATGTGGTCAGTAGTCCCACAGTATGGGGTCGGTAGTCCCACAGTATGGGGTCAGTAGTCCTACAGTATGGGGTCAGTAGTCCTACAGTATGGGGTCAGTAGTCCCACAGTATGGGGTCAGTAGTCCCACAGTATGGGGTCGGTAGTCCCACAGTATGGGGTCAGTAGTCTCACAGTATGGGGTCAGTTTTCCCACAGTATCGGGTCTGTAGTCCCACAGTAGGGGGTCAGTCGTCATACAGTATGGGGTCGGTAGTCCCACAGTATGGGGTCAGTAGTCCTACAGTATGGGATCAGTAGTCCTACAGTATGGGGTCAGTAGTCCCACAGTATGGGGTCAGTAGTCCCACAGTATGGGGTCGGTATTCCCACAGTATGGGGTCAGTAGTCTCACAGTATGGGGTCAGTTTTCCCACAGTATCGGGTCTGTAGTCCTACAGTATGGGGTCAGTAGTCATACAGTATGGGGTCGGTAGTCCCACAGTATGGGGTCAGTAGTCCCACAGTATGGGGTCAGTAGTCCCACAGTATGGGGTCAGTAGTCCCACAGTATGGGGTCAGTAGTCCAACAGTATGGGGTCGGTGGTCCCACAGTATGGGGTCAGTAGTCTCACAGTATGGGGTCAGTTTTCCAACAGTATGGGGTCAGTAGTCTCACAGTATGGGGTCAGTTTTCCCACAGTATGGGGTCAGTAGTGAAATAGGGTCCCTTTTAATCGTCATATCTCATGCTAACATGGAGTTATATTGGGATATAAGTGGTCAAACACACTCTGTCCGCTTGTGACAACCAGCTCCATCCCTGAGTTGGATGTCACAATGTTGTCTACTAACTTCTTCCTGTTTTAGGAGAATTAAGGAATATTGAAAACAGAGTCTTTGAAATAGCCTTTCGTTGATCAAAAGATATTCCTAATAAAATTCTGCATTTGATACCTTTTGTGTAAATTTGTGTTTGTGTGTGTGTGTGTGTGTGTGTGTGTGTGTGTGTGTGTGTGTGTGTGTGTGTGTGTGTGTGTGTGTGTGTGTGTGTGTGTGTGTGTGTGTGTGTGACAGGAAAAAGATGTGTTTGAGAGCGAGACAACGACGGGTTGGCTACAGGACTGTTACTGGTAGGTAGTTAGTTGGCTACAGGCCTGTTACTGGTAGGTAGTTAGTTGGCTACAGGCCTGTTACTGGTAGGTAGTTAGTTGGCTACAGGCCTGTTACTGGTAGGTAGTTAGATGGCTACAGGCCTGTTACTGGTAGGTAGTTAGATGGCTACAGGCCTGTTACTGGTGGGTAGTTAGTTGGCTACAGGCCTGTTACTGGTAGGTAGTTAGATGGCTACAGGCCTGTTACTGGTAGGTAGTTAGATGGCTACAGGCCTGTTACTGGTAGGTAGTTAGTTGGCTACAGGCCTGTTACTGGTAGGTAGTTAGATGGCTACAGGCCTGTTACTGGTAGGTAGTTAGATGGCTACAGGCCTGTTACTGGTGGGTAGTTAGTTGGCTACAGGCCTGTTACTGGTAGGTAGTTAGATGGCTACAGGCCTGTTACTGGTAAGTAGTTAGTTGGCTACAGGCCTGTTACTGGTAGGTAGTTAGTTGGCTACAGGCCTGTTACTGGTAGGTAGTTAGATGGCTACAGGCCTGTTACTGGTAGGTAGTTAGTTGGCTACAGGCCTGTTACTGGTAGGTAGTTAGATGGCTACAGGCCTGTTACTGGTAGGTAGTTAGATGGCTACAGGCCTGTTACTGGTAGGTAGTTAGATGGCTACAGGCCTGTTACTGGTAGGTAGTTAGTTGGCTACAGGCCTGTTACTGGTAGGTAGTTAGATGGCTACAGGCCTGTTACTGGTAGGTAGTTAGATGGCTACAGGCCTGTTACTGGTAGGTAGTTAGTTGGCTACAGGCCTGTTACTGGTAGGTAGTTAGATGGCTACAGGCCTGTTACTGGTAGGTAGTTAGATGGCTACAGGCCTGTTACTGGTAGGTAGTTAGTTGGCTACAGACCTGTTACTGGTAGGTAGTTAGATGGCTACAGGCCTGTTACTGGTAGGTAGTTAGATGGCTACAGGCCTGTTACTGGTAGGTAGAAACTCAGAAATGTGTTTGTACTATAGCTCTCCCTTTCCTCTTTTCAACAAATGTAATTGTTAATGGATACCCATAATTCAAACATTTACAATGAAAATACTTTTCTTTTTTTTTTTACTTTCACCCTTACATTTCACACAGAATTTCACCTCAATGTTCTGTCATGCCGACATGAATTGTTGCCTTCAAATTATTACACATACCATTATTACCATTTAGATTGGGAGTAAATAGCACTGTGACAAGATGACGCTGATGGACACGGCTGCCATGTTTCTAGCTCCTAGCCAACTTTGTAGTAATTTTTTGTGTGTTATTTCTTACTTTCTTACACTAGACTCTAACCCATACTGGAATCTACCCCCATACTGGACTCTACCCCATACTGGACTCTACCCCCATACTGGACTCTACCCCATACTGGACTCTACCCCATACTAGACTCTACCCCCATACTGGACTCTACCCCCATACTGGACTCTACCCCCATACTGGAATCTACCCCCATACTGGACTCTACCCCCATACTGGACTCTACCCCCATACTGGAATCTACCCCCATACTGGAATCTACCCCCATACTGGACTCTACCTCCATACTGGAATCTACCCCCATACTGGACTCTACCCCATACTAGACTCTACCCCCATACTGGAATCTACCCCCATACTGGACTCTACCCCATACTAGACTCTACCCCCATACTGGACTCTACCCCCATACTGGACTCTACCCCCATACTGGACTCTACCCCATACTGGACTCTACCCCATACTGGACTCTACCCCATACTAGACTCTACCCCCATACCCCCCCATACTGGACTCTACCCCCATACTAGACTCTACCCCATACTGGACTCTACCCCCATACTGGACTCTACCCCCATACTGGAATCTACCCCCATACTGGACTCTACCCCATACTAGACTCTACCCCCATACTAGACTCTACCCCATACTAGACTCTACCCCCATACTGGAATCTACCCCCATACTGGACTCTACCCCATACTAGACTCTACCCCCATACTAGACTCTACCCCATACTAGACTCTACCCCCATACTGGATTCTACCCCATACTGGACTCTACCCCATACTGGACTCTACCCCATACTGGACTCTACCCCCATACTGGACTCTACCCCACACTAGACTCTACCCCATACTGGACTCTACCCCATACTGGACTCTACCCCCATACTGGACTCTACCCCACACTAGACTCTAACCCATACTGGATTCTACCCCATACTGGACTCTACCCCATACTGGACTCTACCCCATACTGGACTCTACTCCACACTAGACTCTAACCCATACTGGATTCTACCCCCACACTAGACTCTACCCCATACTGGACTCTACCCCCATACTAGACTCTACCCCATCCTGGACTCTACCCCCACACTAGACTCTACCCCATTCTGGACTCTACCCCCATACTGGACTCTACCCCCATACTAGAGTCTACCCCCATACTGGACTCTACCCCCACACTAGACTCTACCCCATACTGGACTCTACCCCCATACTGGACTCTACCCCCATACTAGACTCTACCTCATACTGGACTCTACCCCCATACTAGACTCTACCCCATACTGGACTCTACCCCCATACTGGACTCTACCCTCATACTGGACTCTACCCCCCTACTGGACTCTACCCCCAAACTGGACTCTACCCCCACACTAGACTCTACCCCCATACTGGACTCTACCCCCATACTGGACTCTACCCCCACACTAGACTCTACCACATACTGGACTCTACCCCCACACTAGACTCTACCCCATACTGGACTCTACCCCATACTGGACTCTACCCCCATACTGGACTCTACCCCATACTGGACTCTACCCCCATACTGGACTCTACCCCCACACTAGACTCTACCCCATACTGGACTCTACCCCCATACTGGACTCTACCCCATACTAGACTCTACCCCCATACTAGACTCTACCCCATACTAGACTCTACCCCCATACTGGAATCTACCCCCATACTGGACTCTACCCCATACTAGACTCTACCCCCATACTAGACTCTACCCCATACTAGACTCTACCCCCATACTGGATTCTACCCCATACTGGACTCTACCCCATACTGGACTCTACCCCATACTGGACTCTACCCCATACTGGACTCTACCCCCATACTGGACTCTACCCCACACTAGACTCTACCCCATACTGGACTCTACCCCATACTGGACTCTACCCCCATACTGGACTCTACCCCACACTAGACTCTAACCCATACTGGATTCTACCCCATACTGGACTCTACCCCATACTGGACTCTACCCCATACTGGACTCTACTCCACACTAGACTCTAACCCATACTGGATTCTACCCCCACACTAGACTCTACCCCATACTGGACTCTACCCCCATACTAGACTCTACCCCATACTGGACTCTACCCCCATACTGGACTCTACCCCCATACTAGAGTCTACCCCCATACTGGACTCTACCCCCACACTAGACTCTACCCCATACTGGACTCTACCCCCATACTGGACTCTACCCCATACTAGACTCTACCTCATACTGGACTCTACCCCCATACTAGACTCTACCCCATACTGGACTCTACCCCCATACTGGACTCTACCCCCATACTGGACTCTACCCCCTACTGGACTCTACCCCAAACTGGACTCTACCCCACACTAGACTCTACCCCATACTGGACTCTACCCCCATACTGGACTCTACCCCCACACTAGACTCTACCACATACTGGACTCTACCCCCACACTAGACTCTACCCCATACTGGACTCTACCCCCATACTGGACTCTACCCCATACTGGACTCTACCCCATACTGGACTCTACCCCCACACTAGACTCTACCCCATACTGGACTCTACCCCATACTGGACTCTACCCCCATACTGGACTCTACCCCCATACTGGACTCTACCCCATACTGGACTCTACCCCACACTAGACTCTACCCCATACTGGACTCTACCCCCATACTGGACTCTACCCCATACTGGACTCTACCCCCATACTGGACTCTACCCCCATACTAGACTCTACCCCCATACTGGACTCTACCCCCACACTAGACTCTACCCCATACTGGACTCTACCCCACACTGGACTCTACCCCCATACTGGACTCTACCCCCATACTGGACTCTACCCCATACTGGACTCTACCCCACACTAGACTCTACCCCATACTGGACTCTACCCCATACTGGACTCTACCCCACACTAGACTCTACCCCATACTGGACTCTACCCCCACACTAGGACTCTACCCCATACTGGACTCTACCCCATACTGGACTCTACCCCCATACTGGACTCTACCCCCATACTGGACTCTACCCCCATACTAGACTCTACCCCATACTGGACTCTACCCCCATACTGGACTCTACCCCATACTGGACTCTACCCCATACTGGACTCTACCCCCATACTAGACTCTACCCCATACTGGACTCTACCCCATACTAGACTCTACCCCATACTGGACTCTACCCCACACTAGACTCTACCCCATACTGGACTCTACCCCCATACTGGACTCTACCCCATACTGGACTCTACCCCCATACTGGACTCTACCCCCACACTAGACTCTACCCCCATACTGGACTCTACCCCATACTGGACTCTACCCCATACTGGACTCTACCCCCACACTAGACTCTACCCCCATACTGGACTCTACCCCATACTGGACTCTACCCCCATACTGGACTCTACCCCATACTGGACTCTACCCCCATACTGGACTCTACCCCATACTGGACTCTACCCCCATACTAGACTCTACCCCATACTGGACTCTACCCCCATACTGGACTCTACCCCATACTGGACTCTACCCCATACTGGACTCTACCCCATACTGGACTCTACCCCCATACTGGACTCTACCCCATACTGGACTCTACCCCCATACTGGACTCTCTACTCTACCCCATACTGGACTCTACCCCCACTGGACTCTACCCCCATACTGGACTCTACCCCCATACTGGACTCTACCCCCATACTGGACTCTACCCCCATACTGGACTCTACCCCATACTGGACTCTACCCCCATACTGGACTCTACCCCCATACTGGACTCTACCCCATACTGGACTCTACCCCACACTAGACTCTACCCCCATACTGGACTCTACCCCCATACTGGACTCTACCCCATACTGGACTCTACCCCCACACTAGACTCTACCCCCATACTGGACTCTACCCCCATACTGGACTCTACCCCATACTGGACTCTACCCCCACACTAGACTCTACCCCCATACTGGACTCTACCTCCACACTAGACTCTACCCCATACTGGACTCTACCCCCATACTGGACTCTACCCCCACACTAGACTCTACCCCATACTGGACTCTACCCCCATACTGGACTCTACCCCCATACTAGACTCTACCCCATACTGGACTCTACCCCCACACTAGACTCTACCCCATACTGGACTCTACCCCATACTGGACTCTACCCCACACTAGACTCTACCCCATACTGGACTCTACCCCACACTGGACTCTACCCCATACTGGACTCTACCCCCATACTGGACTCTACCCCATACTGGACTCTACCCCATACTGGACTCTACCCCATACTGGACTCTACCCCCATACTGGACTCTACCCCATACTGGACTCTACCCCACACTAGACTCTACCCCCATACTGGACTCTACCCCATACTGGACTCTACCCCATACTGGACTCTACCCCCATACTGGACTCTACCCCATACTAGACTCTACCCCATACTGGACTCTACCCCACACTAGACTCTACCCCATACTGGACTCTACCCCCATACTGGACTCTACCCCCACTAGACTCTACCCCCATACTGGACTCTACCCCACACTAGACTCTACCCCATACTGGACTCTACCCCCATACTGGACTCTACCCCATACTGGACTCTACCCCCACACTAGACTCTACCCCATACTGGACTCTACACCCACACTAGACTCTACCCCATACTGGACTCTACCCCATACTGGACTCTACCCCTACACTAGACTCTACCCCATACTGGACTCTACCCCCACACTAGACTCTACCCCATACTGGACTCTACCCCACACTAGACTCTACCCCATACTGGACTCTACCCCCATACTGGACTCTACCCCCATACTAGACTCTACCCCATACTGGACTCTACCCCCACACTAGACTCTACCCCATACTGGACTCTACCCCATACTGGACTCTACCCCACACTAGACTCTACCCCCATACTGGACTCTACCCCACACTGGACTCTACCCCATACTGGACTCTACCCCATACTGGACTCTACCCCCATACTGGACTCTACCCCATACTGGACTCTACCCCCATACTGGACTCTACCCCCACACTAGACTCTACCCCATACTGGACTCTACCCCCATACTGGACTCTACCCCCACACTAGACTCTACCCCATACTGGACTCTACCCCCATACTGGACTCTACCCCCATACTGGACTCTACCCCCCCATACTGGACTCTACCCCCATACTGGACTCTACCCCCACACTGGACTCTACCCCATACTGGACTCTACCCCTACACTAGACTCTACCCCATACTGGACTCTACCCCCACACTAGACTCTACCCCATACTGGACTCTACCCCCATACTGGACTCTACCCCCATACTGGACTCTACCCCCACACTGGACTCTACCCCCATACTGGACTCTACCCCCACACTAGACTCTACCCCATACTGGACTCTACCCCCACACTAGACTCTACCCCATACTGGACTCTACCCCATACTGGACTCTACCCCCACACTAGACTCTACCCCATACTGGACTCTACACCCATACTGGACTCTACCCCCATACTAGACTCTACCCCCATACTGGACTCTATCCCCACACTAGACTCTACCCCATACTGGACTCTACCCCCATACTGGACTCTACCTCCATACTAGACTCTACCCCATACTGGACTCTACCCCCACACTAGACTCTACCCCACACTGGACTCTACACCCACACTGGACTCTACCCCCACACTAGACTCTACCCCATACTGGACTCTACACCCACACTAGACTCTACCCCATACTGGACTATACCCCTACACTAGACTCTACCCCATACTGGACTCTACCCCCACACTAGACTCTACCCCCATACTGGACTCTACCCCCATACTGGACTCTACCCCCATACTGGACTCTACCCCACACTAGACTCTACCCCATACTGGACTCTACCCCACACTAGACTCTACCCCATACTGGACTCTACCCCATACTGGACTCTACCCCCACACTAGACTCTACCCCATACTGGACTCTACCCCCACACTAGACTCTACCCCATACTGGACTCTACCCCCACACTGGACTCTACCCCATACTGGACTCTACCCCCATACTGGACTCTACCCCACACTAGACTCTACCCCACACTAGACTCTACCCCATACTGGACTCTACCCCCACACTAGACTCTACCCCATACTGGACTCTACCCCCATACTGGACTCTACCCCCATACTGGACTCTACCCCCACACTAGACTCTACCCCATACTGGACTCTACCCCCATACTGGACTCTACCCCCACACTGGACTCTACCCCCATACCAGACTCTACCCCCATACTGGACTCTATCCCCACACTAGACTCTACCCCATACTGGACTCTACCCCCATACTGGACTCTACCCCCACACTAGACTCTACCCCATACTGGACTCTACCCCACACTAGACTCTACCCCCATACTGGACTCTACCCCCATACTGGACTCTACCCCATACTGGACTCTACCCCATACTGGACTCTACCCCACACTAGACTCTACCCCATACTGGACTCTACCCCCATACTGGACTCTACCCCCATACTGGACTCTACCCCACACTAGACTCTACCCCATACTGGACTCTACCCCACACTAGACTCTACCCCCATACTGGACTCTACCCCCATACTGGACTCTACCTCCACACTGGACTCTACCCCCACACTAGACTCTACCCCATACTTGACTCTACCCCCATACTGGACTCTACCCCATACTGGACTCTACCCCCATACTAGACTCTACCCCACACTGGACTCTACCCCATACTGGACTCTACCCCCATACTGGACTCTACCCCCACACTGGACTGGACTCTACCCCATACTGGACTCTACCCCACACTAGACTCTACCCCATACTGGACTCTACCCCCACACTGGACTCTACCCCCATACTGGACTCTACCCCCATACTGGACTCTACCCCCATACTGGACTCTACCCCACACTGGACTCTACCCCATACTGGACTCTACCCCACACTGGACTCTACCCCATACTGGACTCTACCCCCACTGGACTCTACCCCCACACTAGACTCTACCCCATACTGGACTCTACCCCCATACTGGACTCTACCCCCATACTGGACTCTACCCCATACTGGACTCTACCCCACACTAGACTCTACCCCATACTGGACTCTACCCCATACTGGACTCTACCCCATACTGGACTCTACCCCATACTGGACTCTACCCCCACACTGGACTCTACCCCACATACTGGACTCTACCCCCACACTGGACTCTACCCCCATACTGGACTCTACCCCCATACTGGACTCTACCCCATACTGGACTCTACCCCCATACTGGACTCTACCCCATACTGGACTCTACCCCCACACTAGACTCTACCCCATACTGGACTCTACCCCCATACTGGACTCTACCCCCACACTAGACTCTACCCCATACTGGACTCTACCCCCATACTGGACTCTACCCCCATACTGGACTCTACCCCATACTGGACTCTACCCCCATACTGGACTCTACCCCCACACTGGACTCTACCCCATACTGGACTCTACCCCATACTGGACTCTACCCCCATACTGGACTCTACCCCCACACTGGACTCTACCCCACACTGGACTCTACCCCATACTGGACTCTACCCCACACTGGACTCTACCCCCATACTGGACTCTACCCCCATACTGGACTCTACCCCATACTGGACTCTACCCCCACACTAGACTCTACCCCCATACTGGACTCTACCCCACACTGGACTCTACCCCATACTGGACTCTACCCCACACTAGACTCTACCCCCATACTGGACTCTACCCCCATACTGGACTCTACCCCCATACTGGACTCTACCCCCACTAGACTCTACCCCATACTGGACTCTACCCCCATACTGGACTCTACCCCCATACTAGACTCTACCCCCATACTGGACTCTACCCCACACTAGACTCTACCCCCATACTGGACTCTACCCCCATACTGGACTCTACCCCATACTGGACTCTACCCCCACACTGGACTCTACCCCATACTGGACTCTACCCCCATACTGGACTCTACCCCACACTGGACTCTACCCCCACACTGGACTCTACCCCATACTGGACTCTACCCCCATACTGGACTCTACCCCATACTGGACTCTACCCCCATACTGGACTCTACCCCACACTGGACTCTACCCCCATACTGGACTCTACCCCATACTGGACTCTACCCCCATACTGGACTCTACCCCACACTGGACTCTACCCCACACTGGACTCTACCCCATACTGGACTCTACCCCATACTGGACTCTACCCCCACACTGGACTCTACCCCCATACTGGACTCTACCCCCACACTAGACTCTACCCCATACTGGACTCTACCCCCATACTGGACTCTACCCCACACTAGACTCTACCCCCATACTGGACTCTACCCCCACACTAGACTCTACCCCATACTGGACTCTACCCCACACTAGACTCTACCCCATACTGGACTCTACCCCCACACTGGACTCTACCCCATACTGGACTCTACCCCCACACTGGACTCTACCCCATACTGGACTCTACCCACATACTGGACTCTACCCCCATACTGGACTCTACCCCATACTGGACTCTACCCCCATACTAGACTCTACCCCATACTGGACTCTACCCCCATACTGGACTCTACCCCCATACTGGACTCTACCCCCATACTGGACTCTACCCCCACACTGGACTCTACCCCCATACTGGACTCTACCCCCACACTGGACTCTACCCCCACACTGGACTCTACCCCATACTGGACTCTACCCCATACTGGACTCTACCCCCACACTGGACTCTACCCCCATACTGGACTCTACCTCCACACTAGACTCTACCCCCACACTAGACTCTACCCCATACTGGACTCTACCCCCATACTGGACTCTACCCCATACTGGACTCTACCCCATACTGGACTCTACCCCACACTAGACTACCCCACACCAGACTCTCACCCCATACTGGACTCTACCCCAACACTGGACTCTACCCCCACACTAGACTCTACCCCCACACTAGACTCTACCCCCACACTAGACTCTACCCCACACTGAAATAGTAAAACAAAATTAAATCAATAAGTATTCAACCCCATTTGTTATGGCAAGCCTAAATGTCTTAATAAGTTGCATGGACTCACTCTGTGTGCAATAATAGTGTTTAACATGATTTTTGAATGACTACCTCATCTCTGTATCCCCCACATATATTTATCTGTAAGGTCCCTCAGTCCAGCTATTGGTAGATGTTCAAAATAAGAAATCAGACATTGAATATCCCTTTGATCATGGTGAAGTTATTTATTACACTTTGGATGGTGTATCAATACACCCAGTCACTACAAAGATACAGGGGTCCTTCCTAACTCAGTTGGATGGTGTATCAATACACCCAGTCACTACAAAGATACAGGCGTCCTTCCTAACTCGGTTGCCGGAGAGGAAGGAAACCGCTCAGGAATTTCACCATGAGAACAATGGTGACTTTAAAACAGTTACAGAGTTTAATGGCTGTGATAGGAAAACTGAGGAACCTAAATGACAGAGTGAAAAGAATGAAGAATATCCCAAAAACATGCATCCTGTTTGCAATAAGGCACTAAAGTAATACTGAAAAAATGTGGCAAAGCATTTTTTCCTAATAATTATTATTTATTATTTTTCATAATACAAAGTGTTTTGTTTGGGGCAAATCAAATACAACACATCACTGAGTACCACTCTCCATATTTTCAAGCATGGTGGTGGCTGCATCATGTTATGGGTATGCTTGTAATCGTTTAGGACTGGGGAGTTTTTCAGGATAAAAAATAAACGGAATGGAGCTAAGCACAGGCAAAATCCCAGAGGAAAACCTGGTTCAGTCTGCTTTCCACCAGACACTGGGAGATGAATTCACCTTTCAGCAGGACAATAACCTAAAACACAAGGCCAAATCAACACTGGTAAATGTATATTGCTCTTAAATGCAAGTAAAACTAAATGCACGCTCTTCAACCGATCGCTGCCCGCACCTGCCCGCCCGTCCAGCATCACTACTCTGGACGGTTCTGACTTAGAATATGTGGACAACTACAAATACCTAAATGTCTGGTTAGATTGTAAACTCTCCTTCCAGACTCACATCAAACATCTCCAATCCAAAATTACATCTAGAATTGGCTTCCTATTTCGCAACAAAGCTTCCTTCACTCATGCTGCCAAACATACCCTCGTAAAACTGACCATCCTACTGATTCTCAACTTCGGCGATGTCATTTATAAAATAGCCTCCAACACTCTACTCAACAAATTGGATGCAGTCTATCACAGTGCCATCCGTTTTGTCACCAAATTGGCTTTCCTTAAGTTTGGGTCAGTCACAGTGGTCAGGTATTCTGCCACTGTGTACTCTCTGTTTAGGGCCAAATAGCATTCTAGTTTGCTCTGTTTTTTTGTTAATTCTTTCCAATGTGTCAAGTAATTATCTATTTGTTTTCTCATCATTTGGTTGGGTCTAATTGTGTTGTTGTCCTGGGGCTCTGTGGGGTGTTTGTGTTTGTGAACAGAGCCCCAGGACCAGCTTGCTTAGGGGACCCTTCTCCAGGTTAATTTCTCTGTAGGCGATGGCTTTGTTATGGAAGGTTTGGGAATCGCTTCCTTTTAGGTGGTTGTAGAATTTAACGGCTCTTTTCTGGATTTTGATAATTAGCAGGTTTCGGCTGAGTTCTGCTCTGCATGCATTAGTTGGTGTTTTACGTCGTACACAGTGGATATTTTTGCAGAATTCTGCATGCAGTCTCAATTTGATGTTTGTCCCATTTTGTGAATTCTTGGTTGGTGAGTGGACCCCAGACCTCACAATCATAAAGGGCAATGGGTTCTATAACTGATTCAAGTCTTTTTAGCCAGATCCTAATTGGTATGTCAAATTTTATGTTCCTTTTGATGTGTTTGAGAGAGAGACAACGACTCAGCAGGAGTTCCTTCTTGCCTTGTCTCTCAGCTCGTTCACAGCTTTGTGGAAATTACCTGTGGCGCTGATGTTTAGGCCGAGTTATGTATAGTTTTTTGTGTGCTCTAGTGCAACGGTGTCTAGATGGAATTTGTATTTGTGGTTCTGGCAACTGGACCTTTTTTGGAACACCATTATTTTGGTCTTACTGAGATTTACTGTCAGGGCCCAGGTCTGGCAGAATCTGTGCAGAAGATCTAGGTGCTGCTGTAGGACCTTCTTGGTTTGGGACAGAAGCACCAGACCTCAGATTCTAGTAGGGTGAGGCCGGGTGCTGCAGCAGACTGTTCTAGTGCCCTCGCCAATTCGTTGATATATATGTTGAAGAGGCTGTCTCACCCCACGGCCCTGTGGGAAGAAATGTGTGTGTTTTTTGCCAATTTTAACAGCACACTTGTTGTTTGTGTACGTAGATTTTATAATGTCGTATGTTTTTCCCCCAACACCACTTTCCATCAATTTGTATAGCCAAATTGAGTTGAAAGCTTTATTTGAAATCGACAAAACATAAGAAGACTTTGCCTTTGTTTTGGTTTGTTTGTTTACCAATTAGGGAGGGGGGAGGGGGGAGGGTGGAGAGAGGGAGGAGGGACGGGGGGGTTGACCCAGACTAGAACAGTTACAACAGTTGACCCAGACTAGAACAGTTACAACAGTTGACCCAGACTAGAACAGTTACAACAGCTGACCCAGACTGGAACAGTTATAACAGTTGACCCAGACTAGAACAGTTACAACAGTTGACCCAATACTACTCTTCAGCTTCTGTTGCACCACACCGACCCAATGTGTGTTTGTGTGTGTGTGTGTGTGTGTGTGTGTGTGTGTGTGTGTGTGTGTGTCTGTGTGAGGGTGTGACCCTTATGTGTGCTCTTCTGCGTATGTGTGTGTGTGTGTGTGTGTGTGTGTGTGTGTGTGTGTGTGTGTGTGTGTGTGTGTGTGTGTGTGTGTGTGTCAGAGGCGTTAGATTAGAATGATTCATTTCTATCACCTGACAGATGGGTGACCTCATTAGCAGGGTTGAGGCTTTTCAGTTGTTAATATGATTTAGCAGCAGGCAGCAGGTAGCAGGCAGCAGGTAGCAGACAGCAGGCAGCAGACAGCAGGCAGCAGACAGCAGACAGCAGGCAGCAGGAAGCAGGCAGGAGGCAGCAGACGGCAGGCAGGAGGCAGCAGACAGCAGGCAGCAGGCAGCAGACAGCAGGCAGCAGACAGGAGGCAGCAGACAGCAGGTAGCAGGCAGCAGACAGCAGGCAGCAGTCAGCAGGTAGCAGGCAGCAGGTAGCAGGCAGCTGTTAGCAGGCAGCAGACAGCAGGTAGCAGGCAGCAGGCAGCAGGCAGCAGGTAGCAGACAGCAGGCAGCAGACAGCAGGTAGCAGGCAGCAGGCAGCAGACAGCAGGCAGGAGGCAGCAGACAGCAGACAGCAGGTAGCAGGCAGCAGACAGCAGGCAGCAGGCAGCAGGCAGCAGGCAGCAGGAAGCAGGCAGCAGGCAGCAGGCAGGAGGCAGCAGACAGCAGGCAGCAGACAGCAGACAGCAGGCAGCAGACAGGAGGCAGCAGACAGCAGGCAGCAGACAGCAGGCAGCAGTCAGCAGGTAGCAGGCAGCAGACAGCAGGCAGCAGACAGCAGGCAGCATGCAGCAGACAGCAGACAGCAGGCAGCAGGCAGCAGACAGCAGAAAGCAGGCAGCAGACAGCAGAAAGCAGGCAGCAGACAGCAGACAGCAGACAGCAGGCAGCAGACAGCAGGTAGCAGGTAGCAAGCAGGAGGTAGCAGGCAGCAGGTAGCAGACAGCAGGCAGCAGGCATCAGGTAGCAGGCAGCTGTTAGCAGGCAGCAGACAGCAGGTAGCAGGCAGCAGGCAGAAGGCAGCAGGCAGCAGGTAGCAGGCAGCTGTTAGCAGGCAGCAGACAGCAGGTAGCAGGCAGCAGGCAGCAGGCAGAAGGCAGCAGGCAGCAGGTAGCAGGCATGGTAGTGGAGCGCTCTTGGGGCTGGCCTCATGTCTGTAGACAGTTGTCCCAGTGACATCATGGACAATCTATTGTCGTCTGACTTTAAACTTGTCGTTGTCATTATGAAAAAGTATAAACACAAAAACGACATCATCAGCCTGGTGCTCCAGGCAGTCTCTACATGACATCATCAGCCTGCTGCTCCAGACAGTCTCTACATGACATCATCAGCCTGCTGCTCCAGACAGTCTCTACATGACATCATCAGCCTGCTGCTCCAGACAGTCTCTACATGACATCATCAGCCTGCTGCTCCAGACAGTCTCTACATGACATCATCAGCCTGCTGCTCCAGACAGTCTCTACATGACATCATCAGCCTGCTGCTCCAGACAGTCTCTACATGACATCATCAGCCTGCTGCTCCAGACAGTCTCTACATGACATCATCAGCCTGGTGCTCCAGACAGTCTCTACATGACATCATCAGCCTTCTGCTCCAGACAGTCTCTACATGACATCATCAGCCTGGTGCTCCAGACAGTCTCTACATGACATCATCAGCCTGGTGCTCCAGACAGTCTCTACATGACATCATCAGCCTGCTGCTCCAGACAGTCTCTACATGACATCATCAGCCTGGTGCTCCAGACAGTCTCTACATGACATCATCAGCCTGGTGCTCCAGACAGTCTCTACATGACATCATCAGCCTGGTGCTCCAGACAGTCTCTACATGACATCATCAGCCTGGTGCTCCAGACAGTCTCTACATGACATCATCAGCCTGGTGCTCCAGACAGTCTCTACATGACATCATCAGCCTAGTCTGGTGAATCTGCCTTACATTCCTGGTCTGGTGAAGCTGTCTTACATCCCTGGTCTGGTGAAGCTGTCTTACATTCCTGGTCTGGTGAAGCTGTCTAACATCCCTGGTCTGGTGAAGCTGCCTTACATCCCTGGTCTGGTGAAGCTCTCTCTCTCTCTCTCTCTGTCTCTCTCTCTCTCTCTCTCTCTCTCGGCTGCCAGTTATTGTTATAGTTGCATGCAGTCCCGTAGACAATTTGTAAGGCCTGAGGCTGTGCCACTGCTCTGCCAGTCAAGTTTTTTCACAGGAGCTCACGGCTTTACTGCCTGACGGATGAAGGGAGAGAGAGAAAAGGGAGAGAGAGTACAGATAGAGAGGATATGGGATAGAGAGATGCTGACAAAGAAAGAGAGGGGGAGAGAGAACTAAGGAGGGTCTGACAGAGAGAGAGGAGGGTCTGACAGAGAGATATAGAGAGGAGGGTCTAAGGGACTGGGAGTAAGAGAGGAGAGGAGAGGAGAGGAGAAGAGGGGAGACGAAAAGGAGAGGAGTGTGGAATGAGAGGGGAGGGAAGGGTGACTCTCTGGGTCACATCACAGCATCACAAGGTAAGCGTCCTCCATTGAATCCTCCACTAATTACTTATTGACCAAGCTCCTCGAAGCACGCTCAGTCTGATCTCTTCAAATGCGGGCGCGGCTTCCTGTGATGTGATTCTCACGGGAATGCAGTTGTTTGAAGTTTCCTTACTCCAGAGTCAAGATACTATATCTAGAGAGTCGGGGCAATGCAGGTTTCCGTCTGAACATTCCCAGAGCGCCACTTTCTCCTCCGTAGCCGTTGCGAAGACCCTTCCGCGTTGTGTTGTCTGTCTCTGATAGTTTTTTTTTTTTTTTCTAAACCTATGCAGGTGTCCAGTGAAAGCAGATATGCAGTTTGTTGACACCACAACAGCGTACGGACCTGGATACACTTTATCCCCGATACTGATCAATAAAAAAAAAACCTCTGTTAAACTTGACGCCCCTGCTCTGCTTGTTTTACAGCAGGTCGTTTCCAGAGGGATCTGGCGGAGGCGCTCCCTCGTATTGTTACATCACCCAACGTGTTTAGAATAAACTCTCCGTATGTGGCCGCCCGTTTTTTTTTTTTTAAAAGCTGGCCCGAACTCTCGGTACACTGAGCGGACAAAACATTAAGAACACCTGCTATTTTCCATGACATAGACTGACCAGGTGAATCCAGGAGAAAATCTATGATCCCCCCTTATTGATGTCACTTGTTAAAAAACTTATTTGCGATCGGCGTAGACTCAATCTAACTGAACTGTGGGCAGTCTTGATACAACGTTTTGAAAACAAATGCAATGGTTCATTGGATCAGTCTAAAACTTTACATATACACTGCTGTCATCTAGTGGCCGAAAATGTGTATTGCACCTGGGCTGGAATAATACATTATGGCCTTTCTCTTGCATTTAAAAGATGATGGTAAAAAAAAACAAATACAAAAGAACAGTTTTTTTAAAAATTTGTATTATCTTTTACCAGATCTATTGTGTTATATTCTCCTACATTCCTTTAACATTTCCACAAACTTCAAAGTGTTTCCTTTCAAATGGTACCAAAAAATATACATATCCTTGCTTCAGGGCCTGAGCTACAGGCAGTTAGATTTGGGTATGAGTCATTTTAGGCGAAATATAAAAAAAAAAAAGGGTCCGATCTTTAAGAGGATCCTTAATTTTTGTATTAATTTAACCTTTTTTTAACTAGGCAAGTCATTTAAGAACAAATTCGTATTTACAATGACGGTCTACCAAGAGGAGGAGACGGGTTAAAGAAGGATGTTTAAGCCTTGAGACAACTGAGACATGGATTGTGTCTGTGGGCCATTCAGAGGGTGAACGGGCAACACAAAATATTTAACTGCCTTTGAACGGGGTTTGGTTGTAGGTGCCAGGCGCACCAGTTTGTGTCAAGAACTGCAACTCTGCTGGGTTATTCACACTCAGCAGTTTCCCCGTGTGTATCAAGGAACGGTCCATCACCCAAAGGACATCCAGACAACTTGACACAACTGTGGGAAGCATTGGAGTCAACATGGGCCAGCATCACCGTGGAATGCTTAACACCTTGTAGAGTCCATGAGCCCCGACGAATTAAGGCTGTTCCATCATAGGGCAGGGGCTTGTGGGTAAGGTTTGTGTGACCTCTTTGAGTTGGCATTAGTTTGGACTTGTGTATGTGAGCGTTTGATTTAAAGTGTGTATCCTTGCTTTGGGAAGAAATAGGAGTGTTGCTGATTGAAACCTGAAGATCTATCCCTCTCTCTCTCTCTCTCTCTCTCTCTCTCTCTCTCTCTCTCTCTCTCTCTCTCTCTCTCTCTCTCTCTCTCTCTCTCTCTCTCTCTCTCTCTCTCTCTCTCTCTCTCTCTCTCTCTCTCTCTCTCTCTCTCTCTCTCTCTCTCTCTCTCTCTCTCTCTCTCTCTCTCTCTCTCTCTCTCTCTCTCTCTCTCTCTCTCTCTCTCTCTCTCTCTCTCTCTCTCTCTCTCTCTCTCTCTCTCTCTCTCTCTCTCTCTCTCTCTCTCTCTCTCTCTCTCTCTCTCTCTCTCTCTCTCTCTCTCTCTCTCTCTCTCTCTCTCTCTCTCTCTCTCTCTCTCTCTCTCTCTCTCTCTCTCTCTCTCTCTCTCTCTCTCTCTCTCTCTCTCTCTCTCTCTCTCTCTCTCTCTCTCTCTCTCTCTCTCTCTCTCTCTCTCTCTCTCTCTCTCTCTCTCTCTCTCTCTCTCTCTCTCTCTCTCTCTCTCTCTCTCTCTCTCTCTCTCTCTGAGGAAAGTGTCACAGCGTCAGATGCTGTGAACGTTTGATGTGCTGGGATGTGAGGACTCCCAGATGTTGTTTCTGGGGATCATCTGACCAGAGGCTTGAAATGGCTCTTAGGTGAAACATTGATGTGTCTCTCTCTCTTTCTTTTTCTTTCAGATACAGTCACAGGCACAGGCACAGGCACAGGCACAGGCACAGGCACAGGCACAGACACAGACACAGGCACAGACACAGACACAGACACAGACACAGACACAGACACAGTCACAGATACAGATACAGATACAGACACAGACACTACAGATACAGACACAGACACAGACACAGATACAGATACAGACACAGACACAGACACAGACACAGACACAGCCACAGCCACAGCCACAGATACAGATACAGATACAGATACAGACACAGACACAGACACAGACACAGATACAGACACAGATACAGACACAGATACAGACACAGACACAGACACAGACACAGTCACAGATACAGATACAGATACAGACACAGACACAGACAGACACAGATACAGACACAGACACAAATACAGACACTACAGATACAGATACAGACACAAGCACAGACACAGACACAAATACAGACACAGACACAGATACAGATATAGACACTACAGATACAGATACAGACACAGACACAGACACAGACACAGACACAGATACAGACACAGACACATATACAGATACAGATACAGACACAGACACAGACACAGACACAGATACTACAGATACAGACACAGACACAGATACAGATATAGACACTACAGATACAGACACAGATACAGACACTACAGATACAGACACAGACACATACACAGATACAGACACAGACACAGATATAGACACAGACACAGATACAGACACACACAGTACAGACACAGAGACAGATACAGATACAGACACAGACACAGACACAGACACAGATACAGATACAGATACAGACACAGGTACAGATATAGATATAGATATAGATATAGATACAAGGTCTTGTGAAGGATGAGTTTTTTCTTTTCACTTTGTGTTTTTATCTCTCCATCACGCGGACGGCATCAGCAGCTTTTCTCTCCTCAAAGTGCTGAGTTCCACAGCCTGTCTTGTCCCATTTGGCTTTTAATGTCTCAGTCTGACATTCCTCACAATCTGTTTGCTTGGGGCTCCCACGATCAAGGCTTGTGATGGGATGGTTGGACGTTCTGTATGTTTAGTAGTCTGTTGGGTTGTGGTACAGTAGAGATGTATAATATCTTCTCCTCCATCTCTATTACCACTGCTGTCCATCTACCTCTCAGACTGGGGCCCACACATCTACCTCTCAGACTGGGGCCCACACATCTACCTCTCAGACTGGGGCCCACACATCTACAGGCTCTTAGTTGATTCTACTCCTTTACGTGGTCCTTCTACAGGCTATTTGATGATTCTACACCTTTACGTGGTCCTTCTACAGGCTCTTTGATGATTCTACTCCTTTACGTGGTCCCTCTACAGGCTCTAAGATGATTCTACACCTTTACGTGGTCCTTCTACAGGCTCTTTGATGATTCTACACCTTTACGTGGTCCCTCTACAGGCTCTTAGAGGATTCTACTCCTTTACGTGGTCCCTCTACAGGCTCTTAGAGGATTCTACTCCTTTACGTGGTCCCTCTACAGGCTCTAATAGGATTCTACACCTTTACGTGGTCCCTCTACAGGCTGTAAGATGATTCTACACCTTTACGTGGTCCCTCTACAGGCTCTTAGAGGATTCTACTCCTTTACGTGGTCCCTCTACAGGCTCTTAGAGGATTCTACTCCTTTACGTGGTCCCTCTACAGGCTCTTAGAGGATTCTACTCCTTTACGTGGTCCCTCTACAGGCTCTAAGAGGATTCTACTCCTTTACGTGGTCCCTCTACAGGCTGTAAGAGGATTCTACTCCTTTACGTGGTCCCTCTACAGGCTGTAAGAGGATTCTACTCCTTTACGTGGTCCCTCTACAGGCTCTTAGAGGATTCTACTCCTTTACGTGGTCCCTCTACAGGCTGTAAGAGGATTCTACTCCTTTACGTGGTCCCTCTACAGGCTCTAATAGGATTCTACACCTTTACGTGGTCCCTCTACAGGCTCTTAGAGGATTCTACTCCTTTACGTGGTCCCTCTACAGGCTCTAATAGGATTCTACTCCTTTACGTGGTCCCTCTACAGGCTCTTAGAGGATTCTACTCCTTTACGTGGTCCCTCTACAGGCTCTAATAGGATTCTACTCCTTTACGTGGTCCCTCTACAGGCTCTTAGAGGATTCTACTCCTTTACGTGGTCCCTCTACAGGCTCTTAGAGGATTCTACTCCTTTACGTGGTCCCTCTACAGACTCTAATAGGATTCTACTCCTTTACGTGGTCCCTCTACAGGCTCTTAGAGGATTCTACTCCTTTACGTGGTCCCTCTACAGGCTCTAATAGGATTCTACTCCTTTACGTGGTCCCTCTACAGGCTCTTAGAGGATTCTACTCCTTTACGTGGTCCCTCTACAGGCTCTAATAGGATTCTACTCCTTTACGTGGTCCCTCTACAGGCTCTAATAGGATTCTACTCCTTTACATGGTCCCTCTACAGGCTCTTAGAGGATTCTACTCCTTTACGTGGTCCCTCTACAGGCTGTAAGAGGATTCTACTCCTTTACGTGGTCCCTCTACAGGCTCTTAGAGGATTCTACTCCTTTACGTGGTCCCTCTACAGGCTCTTAGAGGATTCTACTCCTTTACATGGTCCCTCTACAGGCTCTTAGTTGATTCTTCCCAGATAATAACTCTCTTCTTTCTGCCTCTCCACTTGCCCACTCAGATCTGTTCATCTACTGAGACCTGGCTGCACACACCTACGGTCACACTCACCCACCCACTCACACACACACACACACGCACGCACACACACACACACACACACACACACACACACACACACACACACACACACACACACACACACACACACACACACACACACACACACGCAGGTAGGAGGAGGACAGGTGAACCTGAGCTGAGTCCCAAATGGAACCCTATCTCCTATATAGTGCACTACTTTAGGTCAGAGCCCTATGGAACCCTATTCCATATATAGTGCACTACTTTAGGCCAGAGCCCTATGGAACCCTATTCCCTATATAGTGCACTACTTTAGACCAGAGCCCCTAAGGCTCTATTTGGGATGCAAGAATTTTACAAGAATTTTGTATAATAATTAAAATGGAAAAAAAGTTAAATAAAAATAGACCACGTGCCATGGAAATGCGGTACGTCAAAAGCTCTTCCCGATTTGATTTAATGCACACGTGCACTTCACAGAGAAGGGCGTTTCCCTAATGGAAATATGCAAATACATGCATAAAAACACGCCAATAGGATCTCGATAGCTCGTGCTTGGCTCTGCCTGCATCCCTGCTTGTTAAAAGAAGTTAAAAAGTAAGATATATGTGCTTAATAAACAAGGAAATAGAAACACAATAACAAGGCTATATACAAGGAGTACCAGGTAGTAATGAGGCTATATACAAGGAGTACCAGGTAGTAATGAGGCTATATACAAGGAGTACCAGGTAGTAATGAGGCTATATACAAGGTGTACCAGGTAGTAATGAGGCTATATACAAGGTGTACCAGGTAGTAATGAGGCTATATACAAGGTGTACCAGGTAGTAATGAGGCTATATACAAGGTGTACCAGGTAGTAATGAGGCTATATACAAGGAGTACCAGGTAGTAATGAGGCTATATACAAGGTGTACCAGGTAGTAATGAGGCTATATACAAGGTGTACCAGGTAGTAATGAGGCTATATACAAGGAGTACCAGGTAGTAATGAGGCTATATACAAGGAGTACCAGGTAGTAATGAGGCTATATACAAGGTGTACCAGGTAGTAATGAGGCTATATACAAGGAGTACCAGGTAGTAATGAGGCTATATACAAGGAATACCAGGTAGTAATGAGGCTATATACAAGGAATACCAGGTAGTAATGAGGCTATATACAAGGAATACCAGGTAGTAATGAGGCTATATACAAGGAATACCAGGTAGTAATGAGGCTATATACAAGGAATACCAGGTAGTAACACATAAAGAGGTCATGTAATCACATAAAGAGGTTGTGTAATCACATAAAGAGGTCATGTAATCACATAATGAGGTCATGTAATCACATAATGAGGTCATGTAATCACATAAAGAGGTCATGTAATCACATAAAGAGGTCATGTAACCACATAAAGTGGTCATGTAGTCATATAAAGTGGTTATGTTCTCAATAGCATGCATTGGTCTCAGGTCTCAGGTTGCTGTAGTAATCAGAACAGCGTTAATCACTGGCACCGTGTACAGTTGCTGTAATAATCAGAACAGTGTTAATCACTGGCACCGTGTACAGTTGCTGTAATAATCAGAACAGTGTTAATCACTGGCACCGTGTACAGTTGCTGTAGTAATCAGAACAGTGTTAATCACTGGCACCGTGTACAGTTGCTGTAGTAATCAGAACAGTGTTAATCACTGGCACCGTGTACAGTTGCTGTAATAATCAGAACAGTGTTAATCACTGGCACCGTGTACAGTTGCTGTAATAATCAGAACAGCGTTAATCACTGGCACCGTGTACAGTTGCTGTAATAATCAGAACAGCGTTAATCACTGGCACCGTGTACTTTTAATGGAATCTCAACTACAATCCAGGCCGTTAAGGTTCTGACCAAGCACAGTGATCACACATTCATGCTGTTTATAAATAAAATAAATATCTGACGTGGTATTCCCATTTTAACTTTCCATTCAAAATGGTTGTACGCATAGCGATAACACATTGGAAATTCAGCAAACTTCTGGCTGTCTTTTTTTGTGGGTGAATAAAGGTTGAACTCTCATTGATCGACATCTCAACCATGTCGGAATGACATGGTGTGCCCAGTCTGAAGTGTGTGTGGAAATCTGGGTTAGCCCAGATGTGTTTAGAAGGAAGTGTGTGTGTGTGTGTGTGTGTGTGAGGGCATAGGGGGGGGGAAATGAGTGGGATATGAGTAGCCCAAATCAGTGACAGGAGTGTCAATGATGATGGATGGACTTGTTCGTAGTGTGTGTTGACAACCAGACATTGGGACACACACACACACACACCTCCTTTCTTCCAGATCAGCCTGATAATCTCCCTCCTCCAGGGTGTAAACCAGCCCAGTTGAGAGTCTGTTCATTCCGGTCTCCCTCCTCCAGGGTGTAAACCAGCCCAGTTGAGTGTCTGTTCATTCCGGTCTCCCTCCTCCAGGGTGTAAACCAGCCCAGTTGAGAGTCTGTTCATTCCGGTCTCCCTCCTCCAGGGTGTAAACCAGCCCAGTTGAGAGTCTGTTCATTCCGGTCTCCCTCCTCCAGGGTGTAAACCAGCCCAGTTGAGAGTCTGTTCATTCCGGTCTCCCTCCTCCAGGGTGTAAACCAGCCCAGTTGAGAGTCTGTTCATTCCGGTCTCTCTCCTCCAGGGTGTAAACCAGCCCAGTTGAGAGTCTGTTCATTCCGGTCTCCCTCCTCCAGGGTGTAAACCAGCCCAGTTGAGAGTCTGTTCATTCCGGTCTCCCTCCTCCAGGGTGTAAACCAGCCCAGTTGAGAGTCTGTTCATTCCGGTCTCCCTCCTCCAGGGTGTAAACCAGCCCAGTTGAGAGTCTGTTCATTCCGGTCTCCCTCCTCCAGGGTGTACATGAGAGGGAGTGAGGGAGGGAGGGACAGGGAGAAGGGAGACTTTGAACACGAGAGAGAGAGGGAAAGAGAGAGAGGGAGAGAGAGAGAGGGAGATGGAAAGGGAGGAACCGTTATATTTGCATGTCTCGATCAAACGTCTATCATCATCATTGTCAAGTGTTCTGTAAGCTGTCAGGCGTGTGTCGAATCAAATCAAAGTTTTTGGTCGCGTGGAGATGTTATAGTGTAGCAGTCTCTAAGGTGCAGGGTAGAGTACCGGGTGGTAGCCAGCTGGTAACAGTCTCTAAGGTGCAGGGTAGAGTACCGGGTGGTAGCCAGCTGGTAACAGTCTCTAAGGTGCAGGGTAGAATACCGGGTGGTAGCCAGCTGGTAACAGTCTCTAAGGTGCAGGGTAGAGTACCGGGTGGTAGCCAGCTAGTAACAGTCTCTAAGGTGCAGGGTAGAGTACCGGGTGGTAGCCAGCTAGTAACAGTCTCTAAGGTGCAGGGTAGAGTACCGGGTGGTAGCCGGCTAGTAACAGTGACTTTGTTCAGGGCAGGGTACTGGTCGGTGACTGTTTAACAGTCTGATGGTCTGGAGATAGAAGCTGTTTATCAGTCTGATGGTCTGGAGATAGAAGCTGTTTGTCAGTCTGATGGTCTGGAGATAGAAGCTTTTTATCAGTCTGATGGTCTGGGGATAGAAGCTGTTTATCAGTCTGATGGTCTGGAGATAGAAGCTGTTTATCAGTCTGATGGTCTGGAGATAGAAGCGGTTTGTCAGTCTGATGGTCTGGAGATAGAAGCGGTTTGTCAGTCTGATGGTCTGGAGATAGAAGCTGTTTATCAGTCTGATGGTCTGGAGATAGAAGCTGTTTATCAGTCTGATGGTCTGGAGATAGAAGCTGTTTATCAGTCTGATGGTCTGGAGATAGAAGCTGTTTATCAGTCTGATGGTCTGGAGATAGAAGCTGTTCATCAGTCTGGTGGTCTGGAGATAGAAGCTGTTTATCAGTCTGATGGTCTGGAGATAGAAGCTGTTGATCAGTCTGATGGTCTGGAGATAGAAGCTGTTCATCAGTCTGATGGTTTGGAGATAGAAGCTGTTTATCAGTCTGATGGTCTGGAGATAGAAGCTGTTGATCAGTCTGATGGTCTGGAGATAGAAACTGTTCGTCAGTCTGATGGTCTGGAGATAGAAGCTGTTCATCAGTCTGATGGTCTGGAGATAGAAGCTGTTTATCAGTCTGATGGTCTGGAGATAGAAGCTGTTTATCAGTCTGATGGTCTGGAGATAGAAGCTGTTTATCAGTCTGATGGTCTGGAGATAGAAGCTGTTTATCAGTCTGATGGTCTGGAGATAGAAGCTGTGTATCAGTCTGATGGCCTGGAGATAGAAGCTGTTCATCAGTCTTTCTGTCCTAGCAGTGATGCACCTGTACTGTCTCCACTTTCTAGATGATGACCACCCTCTCGGGAGCCCTGCGGTTCGGACGGTGCAGTTTCTGTATCAGGCAGTGGTACAGCCCTACAGAATGCTTTCAATGGTGCATCTGTAGAAGTTTGTGAGGGTCTTTAGCCTCCTGAGGTTGAAGAGGCGCTGTTGCCTGTGTCAACGGACCATTTCAGGTTGTCAGTGATGTGCACACAGAGGAACTTAAAGCTTTTCACCCTCTCCACTGCGGCCCTGTCGATGTGGATGGGGGCGGGATCCCTCTGCTGTCTCCTGTAGTCCACGATCAGCTCCTTCGTTTTGTTGACGTTGAGGGAGAGGTTATTTTCCTGGCACCACTCCGCCAGGGTCCCTCACCTCCTCCCTGTGGGCCGTCTCGTCGTTTGTTGGTAATCAGGCCTACTACTGTTGTGTCGTCTGCAAACTTGATGATTGAATTGGAGACGTGCGTGGCCATACAGTCATGGGTGAACAGGGAGTACAGGCGGGGACTTAGCACGCACCCCTGTGGGGCCCCAGAGTTGAGGGGTTTGGAGGGTATATCATTATTTGAATTATTATTACCTTTGCCACCTGGGGGGGCGGCCCGTCAGGAAGTCCAGGACCCAGTTGCACAGGGACGGGTTCAGACCCAGGGCCCTGAGCTTAATGACGAGCTTGGAGGGCACCATGGCGATGAAGTCGATGAACAGCATTCCTACATTAGGTATTTCTCTTGTCCAGATGGGATAGGGCAGTGTGCATTGCGATGGTGATTGCCTCATCCGTGGACATGTTGGGGCGGTATGTGAATTGTAGTGAGTCTAGACTGTTGGGTTAAGGTGGAGGTGATGTGATCCTTGACTAGCCTCTCAAAGCACTTCATGATGACGGAAGTGAGTGCTACGGGGCGACAGTCATTTAGTTCAGTTACAGTGGTTCCTGTCCCCAAGAAAGCTATGGTGGACATCTTGAAGTGGGGACAACAGGCTGGGATATGAAGAGAGAGAGAGAGAGAGAGAGAGAGAGAGAGAGAGAGAGAGAGAGAGAGAGAGAGAGAGAGAGAGAGAGAGAGAGAGAGAGAGAGAGAGATGAACAGACAGACAGAGAGAGAGAGAGAGAGATATGAATAAACAGACAGACAGAGAGAGAGAGATATGAATAAACAGACCTGTACACATAAAGCAAATACACTTCCTTCAGAAAGTATTCACACCCCTTGACTTTTTACACATTTTTGTTGTTGTTGTTGTTACAAAGTGGAATTATAATTGATTTAATTGTCATTTTCTGTCAACAATCTACAACAAAATACTCTGCTACTGTAATTTTATGGAAGAAAAATTCTAACATTTGTAAAAAAAAAAATGTTTAAAAAAGATGAAAAGTAAAACGCTAATATATTTTGATTAGATAAATATTCAACCCCCTGAGTCAATACATGTTAAAATAAGCTTTGGCAGCGATTACAACTGTGAGTCTTTCTGGGTAAGTGTCTAACATTACATTTTGTATACAGGGCATAAAGTGCATTTCTTTGCCACGTTTTGCAGTTTTACTTTAGTGCCTTGTTGCAAACAGGATGCATGTTTTGGAATATTTATATTCTGCACAGGCTTCCTTTTTTTCACTCTGTCAGTTAGGTTAGTATTGTGGAGTAACTACAATGTTGTTGATCCATCCTCCGTTTTCTCCTATCACAGACATTAAAAACTCTGTAACTATTTTAAAGTCACCATTGGCCTCATGGTGAAATCCTTGAGCGGTTTCCTTCCTCTCCGGCAACTGAGTTAGGAAGGACGCCTGTATCTTTGTAGTGACTGGGTGTATTGATACACCATCCAAAGTGTAATTCATAACTTCACCATGCTCAAAGGGATATTCAATGTCTGATTTTTTTACAGTCCCCTTCTCCCCCCAGAGGACAGTCCCCTTCTCCCACCAGAGGATAGTCTCCTTCTCCCCCCAGAGGACAGTCTCCTTCTCCCCCCAGAGGACAGTCCCTTCTCCCCCAGAGGACAGTCCCCTTCTCCCCCAGAGGACAGTCCCTTCTCCCCCAGAGGATAGTCTCCTTCTCCCCCAGAGGACAGTCTCCTTCTCCCCCCAGAGGACAGTCCCCTTCTCCCCCCAGAGGACAGTCCCCTTCTCCCCCAGAGGACAGTCCCTTCTCCCCCAGAGGACAGTCCCCTTCTCCCCCAGAGGGCAGTCTCCTTCTCCCCCAGAGGACAGTCTCCTTCTCCCCCAGAGGACAGTCCCTTCTCCCCTAGAGGATAGTCTCCTTCTCCCCCAGAGGACAGTCCCCTTCTCCCCCAGAGGGCAGTCCCCTTCTCCCCCAGAGGACAGTCCCCTTCTCCCCTAGAGGATAGTCTCCTTCTCCCCCAGAGGATAGTCTCCTTCTCCCCCAGAGGACAGTCTCCTTCTCCCCCAGAGGACAGTCTCCTTCTCCCCCAGAGGACAGTCCCCTTCTCCCCCAGAGGACAGTCTCCTTCTCCCCCAGAGGATAGTCTCCTTCTCCCCCAGAGGACAGTCTCCTTCTCCCCCAGAGGACAGTCTCCTTCTCCCCCAGAGGACAGTCTCCTTCTCCCCCAGAGGACAGTCTCCTTCTCCCCCAGAGGACAGTCCCCTTCTCCCCCAGAGGACAGTCTCCTTCTCCCCCAGAGGACAGTCTCCTTCTCCCCCAGAGGACAGCCCCCTTCTCCCCCAGAGGACAGTCCCCTTCTCCCCCAGAGGACAGTCCCCTTCTCCCCCCAGAGGATAGTCTCCTTCTCCCCCCAGAGGACAGTCCCCTTCTCCCCCCAGAGGATAGTCTCCTTCTCGGCTTATTCTTTCTCCTCTAACTTCCATTTTACTTCAGTGAAAAAGGCCTTCATCTTTGCAATCATCCTAGGCCAAGACTCCTCTCTCTCTCTCTCTGCTCAGCAACAGGCGCAAGAGAGGTGTGCGGCTGGAACCAGTTTCAGCTGGACCTGGCCAGCCTAAGCTATACGTTTTAAGTTGCAATTGGCTGACACAGATAACAAGCTTGCACCGTTTTCTCATCAACTCACAAACTAAATTAGCAGAGGACAGGTCCTGTCGGTAAATACATTTTAATTGCAACATAGCATTATATTATCCCACTCATTTATTGAAAGAGTTAAACCCCCATATTACCTTATCCTCCTCCTCCATGTCATTACTGACCCCCTCCTAAAAAACTACCCCCATCCTCATCCCTCTCCATCCCCTCCTCATAGGAGCCGGAGCCAGAGTGGGTCGTCCATTTGCCGAGCCAGGGGGGACGAGACAATAGGGGGAGTGCTGAAATGGTACAGCCTGATAGATAGAGGAGCGAGAGAGGGAGTGTGTGAGAGGAATAGGAAAGAGAGCCCTGGAGACGATGCAGGGAGAAAGAGAGGGAGGGAGAAGGAGAGGAGACGATAGAGGGAGAGAGAGAGGGAGGGAGGAGTAGAGGAGGGGAAGAGTGAGTACGGTCGAGCGGAGGCACAGAGCCAGAAAATTGCATTGCGTGCTCAGTGATTAGTTTACCTCCTGGGCTTGGCTCATTCTCTCTCTCTCTCTCTCTCTCTCTCTCTCTCTCTCTCTCTCTCTCTCTCTCTCTCTCTCTCTCTCTCTCTCTCTCTGTCTCCCCTCTCTCTCCCCTCTCTCTCCCCTCTGTCTCCTCTGTCTCCTCTCTCTCTCTCTCTCTCTCTCTCCCCCACCCTCCCTCTCTCTCCCCTCTCTCCCCCCCACCCCCACCCTCCCCTCGCTCTCCCCTCTCTCCCCTCTCCCCTCTGTCTCCCTCTCTCTCCTCTCTCTCTCTCCCCCTCTCTCCCCCTCTGTCTCCCTCTGTCTCCCCTCTCTCCCCCTCTCTCTCTCCCTCTCTCCCCTCTGTCTCCCCTCTCTCCCCTCTCTCCCCCTCTCTCTCCCTCTCTCCCTCTCTCCCTCTCTCTCTCCCCTCTCTCCCCTCTGTCTCCCCTCTCTCTCCTCTCTCTCCCCTCTCTCCCTCTGTCTCCCTCTCTCCCCCTCTCTCTCCGCTCTCTCCCTCTCTCTCCTCTCTCTCTCCTCTCTCTCCCCTCTGTCTCCCCTCTCTCCCCTCTGTCTCCCCTCTCTCTCCCCTCTCTCTCCTCTCTGTCTCCCCTCTCTCCCTCTCTCTCCCCTCTGTCTCCCTCTCTCCCCTCTCTCTCCCCTCTCTCCCCTCTCTCTCCCCTCTCTCTCCTCTCTGTCTCCCCTCTCTAGCTCTCTATTTCCTCATGGCAGTTCTGCATTGCATTGCCCACTATCCATAGAAATGGGATATTTCACTGGTAAGGAGAAAAGCTCTCCACACAGAGTTTCAGTCCAGGCTTTGTTTATCTGGTTTCTTACAGGGAGAGAAGAGCGCTGAAATACCATACCAATACCATAAAAAATTGTTGCTAATTATAGTCTTAAAGAGATATAAACTCCAGCTTCAAGTGTTTCCCACCGAACGGTACAGTATGGCAGAAGTGCTGACACAGAACGAGAGTGTGTGTGTGTGTGTTTGTGCGTGCGCGTCTGGTGTGTGTGTTTGTGCGTGCGCGTCTGGTGTGTGTGTTTGTGCGTGCGCGTCTGGTGTGTGTGTTTGTGCGTGTCTGGTGTGTGTGTGTGTTTGTGCGTGCGCATCTGGTGTGTGTGTGTGTTTGTGCGTGCGCATCTGGTGTGTGTGTGTGTTTGTGCGTGCGCGTCTGGTGTGTGTGTGTGTTTGTGCGTGCGCGTCTGGTGTGTGTGTGTTTGTGCGTGTCTGGTGTGTGCGTGCACCCCTATGGGTTGGTGCTCTTTGAAAAGGAACTAGGTCAAGTCTTGTATTTTAATATAGTCTGGACCCCCGCTTCTGAAACACCACAGTAGAGAGGGACTGTAAACTCTCTGGCCAGGTCCTGGTCAAATGTAGTGCACTATGTAGGGAAATAGGCTGCCCTTGGAGGTTCCTATGAGGCTGTGAGGAAACAGACAGCAGTACGCTGTCACTGCCTTGCATGCTATCTTGTCCCCTCACCGCTGCCCTCAGCTAACTACTGTTTACCATTAGAATACTATAGTACTTACTAATTCAATAGTATTCTGTAGTAAACTGTAGTATACTGTAGAGTACTATACTACACAGTGTAGTATTCCTTGATCATGATTACTATAGAATGCTGTAGTATACTGTAGAATACTACACTACGCTGTAGTATCTCTCTATTGTGTAGTACTTACTATATAATGTTGTAGTATACTGTAGAATACTACACTACACTGTAGTATCTCTCTACTGTGTAGTACTTACTATATAATGTTGTAGTATACTGTAGAATACTACACTACACTGTAGTATCTCTCTATTGTGTAGTTCTTACTATATAATGTTGTAGTATACTGTAGAATACTACACTACACTGTAGTATCTACTATATAAGTGTGTAGTACTTACTATATAAGAGAATTTAATCTTAATTTCTCTACCATAAGCCGCCTCCAACATCATTTTAGAGAATTTGTCAGTATGTCCAACTAGCCCCACAACCGTAGACCACATTTAACCATGCCAGCCCAGGACCTCCACATCCGGTCTCTTCACCTGCGTGATCGTCTGAGACCAGCAACCCGGACAGCTGATGAAACTGTGGGTTTACACAACCGAAGAATTTCTGCACAAACTGTCAGAAACAGTCTCAGGGAAGCTCATCGTGCTCGTCGTCCTCACCAGGGTCTTGACCGGACTGCAGTTTGGAGTCGTAACCGACTTCAGTGGGTAAATGCTTACCTTCGACGGCCACTGGCACGTTGGAGAAGTGTGCTCTTCATGGCTTCAACTGTACCGGGCAGTTCTTCCATGGCCTGCATACTCCCCAGACATGCCACCCATTGAGCACGTTTGGGATGCTCTGGATCGACTTCTACGACAGCGTATTCTAGTTCTCGCCAATATCCAGCAACTTCACACAGCCATTGAAAAGGAGTGGGACAACATTCTACAGGCCACAATCTGTTTACTGTTCATTTTTATTGTTTATTTCACTTTTGTATATTATCTACTTCACTTGCTTTGGCAATGTTAACATATGTTTCCCATGCCAATAAAGCCCCTTGAATTGAATTGAATTGAGAGCGAGAGAGAGAGAGAGAGAGAGAGAGAGAGAGAGAGCGACAGAGAGAGAGAGACAGAGAGATAGAGAGAGAGAGAGAGCGACAGAGAGAGAGAGATAGAGAGCGACAGAGCGACAGAGAGAGAGAGCGACAGAGAGAGAGAGAGCGACAGAGAGAGAGAGCGACAGAGAGAGAGAGAGAGAGAGACAGAGAGAGAGAGAGACAGAGAGAGAGAGAGAGAGAGAGAGAGAGAGAGAGAGAGAGAGAGAGAGAGAGAGAGAGAGAGAGAGAGAGAGAGAGAGAGACAGAGAGAGAGAGAGAGAGAGAGAGAGAGAGAGAGAGAGAGAGAGAGAGAGAGAGAGAGAGAGATAGAGATAGAGAGACAGAGTGAGGGTGAGAGAGAGAGAGAGAGAGAGAGAGAGAGAGAGAGAGAGAGAGAGAGAGAGAGAGAGAGAGAGACAGAGTGAGGGTGAGAGAGAGAGATATCGCTATGCAAACAAGGCTGATTACCCAACAATTTCACTGTTTAAACACGTTTTTTGTTTAGCTAATAAAATGAAAACATTACTTCAAACTACTTCTTACAACAACGTGAAATCCATGTCTTAAACTTTACTACGTTTCTGGAAAATAGCAAAAAAATATATATATATATATAACGTGTAAATCGGCTCGACACGTTGTTACTTACCTTACAGATCACAAAAGTCAGCAAATTTCCACTCCATTCATTTGCAAATCCATTGGATTCATACACTGGCCTGTCTGGCTGTCATGTTTTCATTTTAACCTGGCCTTCCCTTATCTACACTGACATAATATACTTTCAGTAGTCCTCTATTATGAGTATTAGTATTAGTATTAGTATTAGTATTAGTATAGTATTAGTATAGTATATAGTATAGTATTAGTATTCGTATAGTATTAGTATAGTAGTAGTCCTCTATTATGATTTGTGTATTTATGTCCTCTATTATGAGTATTAGTATTAGTATTAGTATAGTATTAGTATAGTATATAGTATAGTATTAGTATTCGTATAGTATTAGTATTAGTATAGTATTAGTATAGTAGTAGTCCTCTATTATGATTTGTGTATTTATGTCCTCTATTATGAGTATTAGTATTAGTATTAGTATTATTATAGTATTAGTATAGTATATAGTATAGTATTAGTATTCGTATAGTATTAGTATTAGTATAGTATTAGTATAGTAGTAGTCCTCTATTATGATTTGTGTATTTATGTCCTCTATTATGAGTATTAGTATTAGTATTAGTATAGTATTAGTATAGTATATAGTATAGTATTAGTATTCGTATAGTATTAGTATTAGTATAGTATTAGTATAGTAGTAGTCCTCTATTATGATTTGTGTATTTATGTCCTCTATTATGAGTATTAGTATTAGTATTAGTATAGTATTAGTATAGTATATAGTATAGTATTAGTATTCGTATAGTATTAGTATTAGTATAGTATTAGTATAGTAGTAGTCCTCTATTATGATTTGTGTATTTATGTCCTCTATTATGAGTATTAGTATTAGTATTAGTATAGTATTAGTATAGTATATAGTATAGTATTAGTATTAGTATAGTATTAGTATTAGTATAGTATTAGTATAGTAGTAGTCCTCTATTATGATTTGTGTATTTATGTCCTCTATTATGAGTATTAGTATTAGTATTAGTATTAGTATAGTATTAGTATAGTATATAGTATAGTATTAGTATTCGTATAGTATTAGTATTAGTATAGTATTAGTATAGTAGTAGTCCTCTATTATGATTTGTGTATTTATGTCCTCTATTATGAGTTATTAGTATTAGTATTAGTATTAGTATAGTATTAGTATAGTATATAGTATAGTATTAGTATTCGTATAGTATTAGTATTAGTATAGTATTAGTATAGTAGTAGTCCTCTATTATGATTTGTGTATTTATGTCCTCTATTATGAGTATTAGTATTAGTATTAGTATTAGTATAGTATTAGTATAGTATATAGTATAGTATTAGTATTCGTATAGTATTAGTATTAGTATAGTATTAGTATAGTAGTAGTCCTCTATTATGATGTGTGTATTTATGTCCTCTATTATGAGTATTAGTATTAGTATTAGTATTAGTATAGTATTAGTATAGTATATAGTATAGTATTAGTATTCGTATAGTATTAGTATTAGTATTAGTATAGTATTAGTATAGTAGTAGTCCTCTATTATGATTTGTGTATTTATGTCCTCTATTATGAGTATTAGTATTAGTATTAGTATTAGTATAGTATTAGTATAGTATATAGTATAGTATTAGTATTCGTATAGTATTAGTATTAGTATAGTATTAGTATAGTAGTAGTCCTCTATTATGATTTGTGTATTTATGTCCTCTATTATGAGTATTAGTATTAGTATTAGTATAGTATTAGTATAGTATATAGTATAGTATTAGTATTCGTATAGTATTAGTATTAGTATAGTATTAGTATAGTAGTAGTCCTCTATTATGATTTGTGTATTTATCATTAGTACTTGTGGTTGAATATATATATATATATGTGTGTGTGTGTGTGTGTGTGTGTGTGTGTGTGTGTATCTATTGTAGGTCCTATGGATACAACAATTAACAATAATGATCAACACCTTGTTGAAACAGCTGTGAAAACCAACCTGCCGATATTTAAGATTTCAATACATAAACTTCGATCGTTTTTTTTTTTTTGGTACTGTTGTGTCATTAATATTTTTTTCACAGATTTTCTTTGTACACTCACATGGCAATCCTAGACTAAAATACTGAATTCTGGTGTGTGGAATATAGAGTAGGTGGTGGGTGCTGTGTGGGTGGGAGGTTCTGCCTGTTCTCATTAGGCAGTCAGTCTCTGAAGGAGGACGTGAAGAGGGAAACTGTAAAGTCCAGGCACTGCTGCTCTCTTTTGTTCTGAGTGTTTGCAGTGCTAGTAGTTTTAGGTCATCTGTGTATCTCACGTATTATGTGCCCAGTATGATGGAGCAAGAAAACTTTATTAGCAGATAACAACAACATGACAACAACATGACAACGACATCAGGTGGATCCCTGTCTGGGTGTTGGGCAGAACCCCTAGGTCCTGGAGGACATCAGGTGGATCCCTGTCTGGGTGGTGGCCAGAACCCCTAGGTCCTGGAGGACATCAGGTGGATCCCTGTCTGGGTGGTGGGCAGAATCTCTAGGTCCTGGAGGACATCAGGTGGATCCCTGTCTGGGTGTTGGCCAGAACCCCTAGGTCCCGGAGGACAGGAACAGAGTTAAAGGGAACAGGGTAGGAGACAGAGACGTAAACAAGAAAACACACAGGTTACACTGTACAGTGAGACAAAGTGATGGATCAGTGGTATAGATGGAAGATGTGTACTTTTCAACACTTCTGGAAGGTATAGCCTCACCTCAAGCTGTTCCCCCCTCCGACAGAGCACGGAGAATCCGACTGATCCGAACTCACTGGTTCTGGTAGATGGGATACCTGCTGGGGGGGCTCGGACAGTCGATGGTCCTAAGGTCATTTGGAGAGGTCAAGTTGCAGTTGCAGAGGGAGGTGTTTAGTCCCAGGGTCCTTAGCTTAATGATGAGCTTTGAGGGCACTATGGTGTTGAACACTGAGCTGTGGTCAACGAACAGCATTCTCAAAACAGGTGTTCTTTTTGTCCAGGTGGGAAAGGGCAGTGCGATTGAGTGCGATTGAGATTGCGTCATCTGTGGATCTGTTGGGGGGCGGTATGCAAATTGGTGTGGGTCCAGGGTTTCCCGGGATGATGGTGATGATGGGAGCCACGACCAGCCTTTCAAAGCACTACACGGCTACGGACAAGAGTGCTACGGGTCGGTAGTGATTTTACCTTGGTGTTCTGTGGTTCTAATTACACCCTCGAAAATGTTCACTCCCTCAGCCCTGAAAAGGGGTGAGGGGAAGAGGGAAGAGGGAGAATTGGGATTCAGCCTCTTTCACTCATTTTCTATTTCTTTGTTATTCTCCATCCCTTCAGCCAATGAAATCTTCTCCCGAAGTCAGGCAGGCTTCTTCTATGACAGCATTTGAGTTTGTGGTGATCTGCAGCTGTGGTGCTAATGGATGGGAGTGTTTACAGGAAGGATGCTGCTGTATTAGTCAAGGCGATTAAAGGAGAATGATGAGAGAGAGAGAAGTGGGGGTAGAGAGTAGAGAGAGAGGTGGGGGGTAGAGAGAGAAGTGGGGGGGTAGAGAGAGATAGTTGGGGGTAGAGAGAGAGAGAGTTGGTGGTAGAGAGAGATAGTTGGTGGTAGAGAGAGAGAGAGTTGGGGGTAGAGAGAGATAGTTGGTGGTAGAGAGAGATAGTTGGGGTAGAGAGAGAGAGAGTTGGTGGTAGAGAGAGATAGTTGGTGGTAGAGAGAGATAGTTGGGGGTAGAGAGAGAGATAGTTGGTGGTAGAGAGAGATAGTTGGGGGTAGAGAGAGAGAGAGTTGGTGGTAGAGAGAGATAGTTGGTGGTAGAGAGAGAGAGTTGGGGGTAGAGAGAGATAGTTGGTGGTAGAGAGAGAGAGTTGGTGGTAGAGAGAGAGAGTTGGTGGTAGAGAGAGATTAGTTGGTGGTAGAGAGAGAGAGTTGGTGGTAGAGAGAGATAGTTGGGGGTAGAGAGATAGTTGGTGGTAGAGAGAGATAGTTGGGGGTAGAGAGAGAGAGTTGGTGGTAGAGAGAGATAGTTGGTGGTAGAGAGAGAGAGTTGGGGGTAGAGAGATAGTTGGTGGTAGAGAGAGAGAGTTGGTGGTAGAGAGAGAGAGTTGGTGGTAGAGAGAGATAGTTGGGTAGAGAGAGAGAGTTGGTGGTAGAGAGAGATAGTTGGTGGTAGAGAGAGAGTTGGTAGAGAGAGAGAGCAGTTGGTGAGAGAGAGAGAGTTGGTGGTAGAGAGAGATAGTTGGTGGTAGAGAGAGAGAGAGTTGGTGGTAGAGAGAGATAGTTGGTGGTAGAGAGAGATAGTTGGGGTAGAGAGAGAGATAGTTGGTGGTAGAGAGAGATAGTTGGTGGTAGAGAGAGATAGTTGGTGGTAGAGAGAGATATAGTTGGTGGTAGAGAGAGAGTTGGTGGTAGAGAGAGATAGTTGGGGGTAGAGAGAGAGATAGTTGGTGGTAGAGAGAGATAGTTGGTGGTAGAGAGAGAGAGTTGGGGGGTAGAGAGATAGTTGGTGGTAGAGAGAGAGTTGGGGGTAGAGAGAGATAGTTGGTGGTAGAGAGAGATAGTTGGGGGTAGAGAGAGAGAGTTGGTGGTAGAGAGAGATAGTTGGTGGTAGAGAGAGATAGTTGGGGGTAGAGAGAGAGATAGTTGGTGGTAGAGAGAGAGAGTTGGTGGTAGAGAGAGAGAGTTGGTGGTAGAGAGAGAGAGTTGGGGGTAGAGAGAGATAGTTGGTGGTAGAGAGAGATAGTTGGTGGTAGAGAGAGATAGTTGGTGGTAGAGAGAGAGTTGGTGGGTAGAGAGAGAGAGTTGGTGGTAGAGAGAGATGGTTGGTGGTAGAGAGAGATAGTTGGTGGTAGAGAGAGAGAGTTGGTGAGTAGAGAGAGATAGTTGGTGGTAGAGAGAGAGTTGGTGGTAGAGAGAGAGAGTTGGTGGTAGAGAGAGATAGTTGGTGGTAGAGAGAGAGAGTTGGTGGTAGAGAGAGAGAGTTGGTGGTGGAGAGAGAGAGTTGGTGGTAGAGAGAGATAGTTGGTGGTAGAGAGAGATAGTTGGTGGTAGAGAGAGATAGTTGGTGGTAGAGAGAGAGAGTTGGTGGTAGAGAGAGAGAGAGTTGGTGGTAGAGAGAGAGAGTTGGTGGTAGAGAGAGAGAGAGTTGGTGGTAGAGAGAGAGAGAGAGTTGGTGGTAGAGAGAGAGAGTTGGTGGTAGAGAGAGATAGTTGGTGGTAGAGAGAGAGAGTTGGTGGTAGAGAGAGATAGTTGGTGGTAGAGAGAGATAGTTGGTGGTAGAGAGAGAGAGTTGGTGGTAGAGAGAGAGAGTTGGTGGTAGAGAGAGATAGTTGGTGGTAGAGAGAGATAGTTGGTGGTAGAGAGAGATAGTTGGTGGTAGAGAGAGATAGTTGGTGGTAGAGAGAGATAGTTGGTGGTAGAGAGAGATAGTTGGTGGTAGAGAGAGAGAGTTGGTGGTAGAGAGAGATAGTTGGTGGTAGAGAGAGAGTTGGTGGTAGAGAGATAGTTGGTGGTAGAGAGAGAGGTTGGTGGTAGAGAGAGAGAGTTGGTGGTAGAGAGAGAGAGAGTTGGTGGTAGAGAGAGATGGAGTTGGTGGTAGAGAGAGAGAGTTGGTGGTAGAGAGAGAGATGGTTGGTGGTAGAGAGAGAGAGTTGGTGGTAGAGAGAGATAGTTGGTGGTAGAGAGAGATAGTTGGTGGTAGAGAGAGAGTTGGTGGTAGAGAGAGAGTTGGTGGTAGAGAGAGAGAGTTGGTGGTAGAGAGAGAGAGTTGGTGGTAGAGAGAGAGAGTTGGGTGGTAGAGAGAGATAGTTGGTGGTAGAGAGAGATAGTTGGTGGTAGAGAGATAGTTGGTGGTAGAGAGAGATAGTTGGCAGAGAGAGATAGTTGGTGGTAGAGAGAGAGTTGGTGGTAGAGAGAGAGAGTGGTGGTAGAGAGAGATAGTTGGTGGTAGAGAGAGATAGTTGGTGGTAGAGAGAGATAGTTGGTGGTAGAGAGAGATAGTTGGTGGTAGAGAGAGATAGTTGGTGGTAGAGAGAGATAGTTGGTGGTAGAGAGAGATAGTTGGTGGTAGAGAGAGATAGTTGGTGGTAGAGAGAGAGTTGGTGGTAGAGAGAGATAGTTGGTGGTAGAGAGAGAGAGTTGGTGGTAGAGAGAGATAGTTGGTGGTAGAGAGAGAGAGTTGGTGGTAGAGAGAGAGAGTTGGTGGTGGAGAGAGAGAGTTGGTGGTAGAGAGAGATAGTTGGTGGTAGAGAGAGAGAGTTGGGGGTAGAGAGAGAGAGTTGGGGGTAGAGAGAGAGAGTTGGTGGTAGAGAGAGAGAGTTGGTGGTAGAGAGAGAGTTGGGGTAGAGAGAGAGTTGGTGGTAGAGAGAGATAGTTGGTGGTAGAGAGAGAGAGTTGGGGGTAGAGAGAGATAGTTGGGGGTAGAGAGAGAGTTGGGGTAGAGAGATAGTTGGTGGTAGAGAGAGAGAGTTGGAGAGAGAGAGTTGGTGGTAGAGAGATAGTTGGGGTAGAGAGAGAGAGTTGGGGGTAGAGAGAGAGAGTTGGTGGTAGAGAGAGAGTTGGTGGTAGAGAGATAGTTGGTGAGAGAGAGAGATAGTTGGTGGTAGAGAGAGATAGTTGGTGGTAGAGAGAGAGAGTAGAGAGAGAGAGTGGTAGAGAGAGAGAGTTGGTGGTAGAGAGAGATAGTTGGTGGTAGAGAGAGATAGTTGGTGGTAGAGAGAGAGAGTTGGTGGTAGAGAGAGAGAGTTGGTGGTAGAGAGAGAGTTGGTGGTAGAGAGAGATAGTTGGTGGTAGAGAGAGAGAGTTGGTGGTAGAGAGAGAGGTTGGTGGTAGAGAGAGAGAGAGAGTTGGTGGTAGAGAGAGAGTTGGTGGTAGAGAGAGATAGTTGGTGGTAGAGAGAGAGAGTTGGTGGTAGAGAGAGAGAGTTGGTGGTAGAGAGAGATATAGTTGGTGGTAGAGAGAGAGTTGGTGGTAGAGAGAGATAGTTGGTGGTAGAGAGAGATAGTTGGTGGTAGAGAGAGAGAGTTGGTGGTAGAGAGAGAGAGTTGCGGGGATAGAGAGAGGTTTGTATTCGAGGCTTTAAGTAAGAGAAGAGGAAGAGGGAGAGGAGAAGGGAGATGGGGTGGGTAAGGAGGCTAGAGGTCTAGAATAATTGGATTCCTCTCCAGGGGGAGCGTAAAGGGAGTGGTGTGTGTGTGTGTTTATGTGTGTGTGTGTGTGTCTGTGTGTGTGTATGTGTGTGTGTGTGTGTATTGCTTATCACCCCACTCAAGGGATCAGTGTATGGATGGGCAGATGACTCACTGGTCAATTCATTATTTTCTATTTGATTTAGACTGTGAAAAATAGTCCAGCTTCTTTTCACAACATTCTTTATTCATTATATAATATAATTAATATATAATATAATATAAATATAATATATAATTTAAGTACTTATACATGTGGTGTACTCATATACAGGTGTCTTGTAAATGCACTGTAATATACAGGTGTCTTGTAAATGCACTGTAATAAACAGGTGTCTTGTAAATGCACTGTAATATACAGATGTCTTTGTCCCAAAACACTGTTTACAGATGTCATATCTTCATTTGAGCCAGTATCCTACAGCGGGAAAAAAAATAATCCTGCAGCAACAGGAAATGTGAATTAAGGGAAAATCAAGTCTGAAATATTAAATTGGAAATTAACTTCAAACATCAGAAGCCTTTTTAAACCTCAAACGTGCTACAAGTTTAAAATGTCTTGCATGTCAGGAAATATCTCATGTAACGAGGGGGGTTCAAATGAAGTTCCTACATCTGTAGTAGTTTAATAATACTCTGGTGCTCTTAGTAGTGACGGGGTGGAGGGTCAGACAGACAGACAGACAGACAGGGGGCGACGGGGGTGGGATTGGTGTGTGTGTGTGTGCTACAGAGGGGTAGTGTGTCTATCTGGCTCTATGACGTTGACAGACAGACAGACAGCTTGGACCCTGACCTGGTGTGGCGTGGAGCGACGGCGAGCTGTTAGGTCATATGCTGTTAAATGAAGCGTTAGCCAACGCTATGATATCCTCACTAATAATTAATGGCGAGCTGAGATGAAAGGCGAGGAGTATGAAGGGAGGGAGGAAGAGGGGGCATGGAGAGAGACAGAGAGAGAGACTTTTGACTTTTTCGTCTTCATTTAATGATACATCTTTTTTTCCATTAAAACCCCACGATAGAAAACAACATCGCACATCACAATAACCAAAATCTCACTACTTCTACAACCGCACATCCAACCCATATCCAACCCATATCCAACCCATATCAACCCATATCCAACCCACATCCAACCCATATCCAACCCATATCCAACCGCACATCCAACCCATATCCAACCCATATCCAACCGCACATCCAACCCATATCCAACCCATATCCAACCCACATCCAACCCATATCCAACCCATATCCAACCGCACATCCAACCCATATCCAACCCATATCCAACCGCATATCCAACCCATATCCAACCCATATCCAACATATCCAATCAAGATATCCAACATATCAACCGCATATCCAACCGCATATCCAACCGCATATCCAACCCATATCCAACCCATATCCAACCCATATCCAACCCATATACAACCCATACCCAACCCATACCCAACCCATACCCAACCCATACACAACCCATATCCAACCACATATCCAACCCATATCCAACCCATATCCAACCCATATACAACCCATATCCAACCCATATCCAACCCATACCAAACCCATATCCAACCCATATCCAACCCATACCCAACCCATATCCAACCCATATCCAACCCATACCCAACCCATATCCAACCCATATCCAACCCATATCCAACCCATACCCAACCCATATCCAACCCATATCCAACCCATATCCAACCGCATACCCAACCCATACCCAACCCATATCCAACCCATATCCAACCCATATACAACCCATATCCAACCCATATCCAACCCATACCCAACCCATATCCAACCCATATCCAACCCATACCCAACCCATATCCAACCCATATCCAACCCATACCCAACCCATACCCAACCCATACCCAACCCATATCCAACCCATATCCAACCCATATCCAACCCATATCCCCCTGACCCCCGACACACCATATCTCTTGAAACATCTCCACAATGTTTATAATTTTTATAGAAATAAAATTCCACCCTAAGGCGCGCAGAGACCATTCCGTTAAATAATAGTAAAAGGTCTGTTCTCCCCCTCACCTTTGACCCTGTTCCTCCTTGTTAGCCAGATAGGAGGACAGCCAGTTTATGCCACAGGGAAGACACCTGCATATCCCTGACCATCCCTGCATATTCTGACACAGAAACGTAACCTGCGTGCGCCGACACTGACACTCTTGACCAACATGTCCCTGATTAAGAAACAAGTTGTCCGTGATTGAGCGTCCCGGTACACAGTATGTCTGGTCCTTGTGTACTGTTAGCAAGGACCTTGGCAAATATCTTGTAGTCCGCATAGAGCAATGGGACACAACTCTCCTAGACCGACGCACTCACACAACACGCAAATGAATTCCAGTCCAATTATTCCCCAGAATTATTTTTAATAAAACTCCACTTGGAGTCCATCGACCCCCCAGTGCACGGCTGGGGGACATCTGGGTTACGGCCTCTGCCAGTTCATGGGACAACAGGGGAATGTCCATTTCATCCCTCTGTGCCAGAGAGAGCTTAGGGAGTCCTGCGAACAAGACCTGAGCACACATAGGATCACACATTTCTGCCCTATACAACTCAGTATAAAACTCCACAGTTCGCTCCTGCATCTCTCCCACCACAGAGGTGACATGCCTATCCGACAGCCGTAGACAACGCATACACTTGGCTTCACCGCTCTGTCTTTCCAACCCAAAGAAGAAGGAGCTGGGAGCATCCATCTCCTTGAGCAGAGGAGAACCTAACTCTTAACAAGTGCTCCCGTTGCTTTAACCTGGATAAAACTGCCCAGGTCCCTACGTAATTCAGCTAGATTAGCCTGGAGGCCTACACTGCTTTGCCCCACCATCTCTACCTCCATCTCACTAATACTACGCTCTAGTTCCCCCAATGCTCTCCTAGCCTCTGAGGATGAGAGAGCTGTGTACTGTTGACAGATAAGCTGAATTTGGACTTTCCCCACATCCCACCATTGACTCAGAGACTGATACTCCTCTCTTCGCTCCCTCCACCTTTCCCAAATGGTCTGGAAACCGGAGCAAAAAAAGCTTTACATTAAACTTCCAATAGGATGCCTGCCGGGGCCCTGGTGAAATAGACAGCCGAGCCACGGTTATGTGGTGATCCGGAAAAAAAACCCACAGGGAGAATGGTAGCGCCCAACAGCCTATTGCTCTGATTCCTGGACATGTAAAAACCGATCGGGTCGGGCTGCACTCACCCTAGCCCCGAAGACCTTCAGTCATGTATATTGTCTAGCGATGTCTAGTTCTCCAAATATCAACTAGATGAAGCTGCTTAATGATGTCCCTTAACACCCCCCCGCTGACACTGAATGAGGCTCCTCCCCATTTCTGTCTTTCGAAAAATCCATGGTACGGTTCCAGACCCTGCCGACCACCAGCGTCTCCTCAGGCGCTACCTGGTACAAAAAGGACCGCCACCCCTGCACTAAAAATGTTTCCCATGGCTCAACACACATGCCCCTTTCCACCAGAGCCCTCAATCGACTTCATTCACCACATCACTGTACGTCTCCAGCAGAAACGACACTTGTAATTTTTTTGGGGGGGTTTTACACATTCACCCAACAGACACCTCTTTCCCGCCATTTCTGCCGGCATTTATCTTGAGCCGAGCCGAGCCGAAGAGTCTCCATGACAACTGGGAGAAAGAGACCAATAGCAAAGCTCCAAAAAGCACCAGTGTCAGAAAAAAAAAAAACGATGAATCAAAACAGCATCTGAAGGTTAGACCTTTACGCACGGTTGTGACCCACTTACTCAACCTAAAACGTTTTCCTGGGTGAGAGGACACCATGCCCCTTCATTTTCCATAGCGTGTTGTACTGATCTTACTAACTTTTCGTGATCGCAAAAAAAAAAAACCTTGACAGTTCCCTCACTGTGTACTTTGACCCCTCTGCCTGACTGGCTGTCGGCTCTGGACCCATTGAGGAGGAGTCTGAATAAGAAAGCCTCCTCATCGTCCTCTTCCTCAGACTCACCTTCCTCCTCCTCGTCTCCATCTCCCATCCTGCCCACCTGCCCTTTCTCTCTGGTCGGGGCTTCCTCCCCAGCGCCAGGAAAAAGTTCCATAGTGCCTTTGACCCCACCAGCCTCTCCCTCCCACCTCCTTTCTTCTCCCACTTTTTCCTCTTCCGCTTAACACCCTCCTCCACCGCCCCCTAGTCGCTTGCCCTTCCTCACTATACTCTCCTCATCTGCTAGCGTAATCTGACTAGGCCCAGCCTAATCTTTTTTACTGGGGTGCAAAGGAGCAAGATAAATAAATAAATACGGTAGGGGATGAGGTAGTTGGTTGGGCTATTTACAGATGGGCTATGTGCAGGTGCAGTGATCTGTGAGCTGCTCTGACAGCTGGTGCTTAAAGCTAGTGAGGGAGATAAGTGTCTCCAGTTTCAGTGATTTTTGTAGTTCGTTCCAGTCATTGGCAGCAGAGAACTGGAAGGAAAGGCGGCCAAAGGAGGAATTGGCTTTGGGGGTGACCAGTGAGATATACAGTGGGGCAAAAAAGTATTTAGTCAGCCACCAGTTGTGCAAGTTCTCCAACTTAAAAAGATGAGAGAGGCCTGTAATTTTCATCATAGGTACACTTCAACTATGACAGACGAAATGAGAAAAAGAAATCCAGAAAATCACATTGTAGGATTTTTAATGAATTTATTTGCAAATGATGGTGGAAAATAAGTATTTGGTCAATAACAAAAGTTTATCTCAATACTTTGTTATATACCCTTTGTTGGCAATGACAGAGGTCAAACGTTTTCTGTAAGTCTTCACAAGGTTTTCACACACTGTTGCTGGTATTTTGGCCCATTCCTCCATGCAGATCTCCTCTAGAGCAGTGATGTTTTGGGGCTGTCGCTGGGCAACACGGACTTTCAACTCCCTCCAAAGATTTTCTATGGGGTTGAGATCTGGAGACTGGCTAGGCCACTCCAGGACCTTGAAATGCTTCTTACTGAAGCCACTCCTTCGTTGCCGGCGGTGTGTTTGGGATCATTGTCATGCTGAAAGACCCAGCCACGTTTCATCTTCAATGCCCTTGCTGATGGAAGGAGGTTTTCACTCAAAATCTCACGATACATGGCCCCATTCATTCTTTCCTTTACACGGATCAGTCGTCCTGGTCCCTTTGCAGAAAAAAACAGCCCCAAAGCATGATGTTTCCACCCCCATGCTTCACAGTAGGTATGGTGTTCTTTGGATGCAACTCAGCATTCTTTGTCCTCCAAACACGACGAGTTGAGTTTTTACCAAAAAGTTCTATTTTGGTTTCATCTGACCATATGACATTCTCCCAATCCTCATCTGGATCATCCAAATGCTCTCTAGCAAACTTCAGACGGGCCTGAACATGTACTGGCTTAAGCAGGGGGACACGTCTGGCACTGCAGGATTTGAGTCCCTGGCGGCGTAGTGTGTTACTGATGGTAGGCTTTGTTACTTTGGTCCCAGCTCTCTGCAGGTCATTCACTAGGTCCCCGTGTGGTTCTGGGATTTTTGCTCACCGTTCTTGTGATCATTTTGACCCCGGGGTGAGATCTTGCGTGGAGCCCCAGATCGAGGAAGATTATCAGTGGTCTTGTATGTCTTCCATTTTCTAATAATTGCTCCCACAGTTGATTTCTTCAAACCAAGCTGCTTACCTATTGCAGATTCAGTCTTCTCAACCTGGTGCAGGTCTACAATTTTGTTTCTGGTGTCCTTTGACAGCTCTTTGGTCTTGGCCATAGTGGAGTTTGGAGTGTGACTGTTTGAGGTTGTGGACAGGTGTCTTTTATACTGATAACAAGTTCAAACAGGTGCCATTAATACAGGTAACGAGTGAAGGACAGAGGAGCCTCTCAAAGAAGAAGTTACAGGTCTGTGAGAGCCAGAAATCTTGCTTGTTTGTATGTGACCAAATACTTATTTTCCACCATAATTTGCAAATAAATTCATTAAAAATCCTACAATGTGATTTTCTGGATTTTTTTCCCTCATTTTGTCTGTCATAGTTGAAGTGTACCTATGATGAAAGTTACAGGCCTCTCTCATCTTTTTAAGTGAGAGAACTTGCACAATTGGTGGCTGACTAAATACTTTTTTGCCCCACTGTACCTACTGGAGCGCGTGCTACTGGTGGGTGGCACGCGCTCCAGCACCATCCATAACCTGACTAGACCCAGCCTCATCTACACCACCATCTACAGCATGACTAGACCCAGCCTCATCTACACCACCATCTACAGCATGACTAGACCCAGCCTCATCTACACCACCATCTATAACCTGACTAGACCCAGCCTCACCTACACCACCATCCATAACCTGACTAGACCCAGCCTCATCTACACCACCATCTACAGCATGACTAGACCCAGCCTCATCTACACCACCATCCATAACCTGACTAGACCCAGCCTCACCTACACCACCATCTATAGCATGACTAGACCCAGCCTCATCTACACCACCATCTATAACATGACTAGACCCAGTCTCAGATACACCCACCATCTACAGCATGACTAGAACCAGCCTCATCTACACTACCATCCATAGCATGACTAGACCCAGCCTCATCTACACCACAATCCATAAGCTGACTAGACCCAGTCTCATCTACACCACCATCTATAGCATGACTAGACCCAGCCTCATCTACACCACCATCTAGAGCATGACTAGACCCAGCCTCAATGCCTTTATGTGGTTACACAAAGCTCTTATGCCCCAAATCCCCACACTCAAAGCACTGTAGACTATCTGTGCTGGCAAACCCTGCGTAGAGCCCCTCCCCATGCCTCCCTTTAAAATGCACATTTAACCTTTGCTCATTGTTATTCAGAAACATGAACACTTGCCCCGGAACGAAACAACATGCTTAACAGCATCTGCCTGAAAACCTGCTTACAGTACACGAAAAACGCTAGCAAACTTACCAAACCGATTCCGTTCTTTCCGGACTTGATCATCCGAATCATGCAGATTCGCAACTACCACCTTAGTCGAAGGAGTCGAAAGAGGAGAAACCTCCTCCACCTTAACTCCAATCTCAGGAACACACCTGAATCCATGGTGTAACGACAGCATCTCCTCCATGCTAGGCTGCGAAGCCACTGCGCAAACCCCAGGAAACTAAAACTCTGTCCTCTTCCTAGTTAACTTTGAAAAAAAAACTGTGGGTACTGCTAAACTAACAGTGCGTTAACCCTCCACCGTAGAAAATAAAAAGTGAAAGAAAAGACCAAGGAAAGAATCAAGAAAATAAGTAAGTAAGGACGAGTGAAGAACAAACACAATTGTAAATACAACCCATATTTATGTTTATTTATTTTCCCTTTTCCCAAGAGAGAGAGAGAGGGGGAGAGAGAGAGAGAGAGAGTATTCTGACGTATTCTGATGTACTATACTATAGGTTTCTGTTGATGTACTATACTATAGGTTTCTGTTGATGGACTATACTATAGGTTTCTGTTGATGTACTGTAGGTTTCTGTTGATGTACTATACTATAGGTTTCTGTTGATGGACTATACTATAGGTTTCTGTTGATGTACTGTAGGTTTCTGTTGATGTACTATACTATAGGTTTCTGTTGATGGACTGTAGGTTTCTGTTGATGGACTGTAGGTTTCTGTTGATGGACTATACTATAGGTTTCTGTTGATGGACAGAGTATTGGAGTATTCTGACAAATGTGTCTGGACTAGAGCACCCATTACAATAACACGAGAAACAAACAGGACATGGTGTGTCACACATGTCCATATACACACACACAGTTGATGTACTATACTATAGGTTTCTGTTGATGTACTATAGGTTTCTGTTGATGTACTATACTATAGGTTTCTGTTGATGGACTATACTATAGGTTTCTGTTGATGGACTACACTATAGGTTTCTGTTGATGGACTATAATGTAGGTTTCTGTTGATGGACTATACTATAGGTTTCTGTTGATGTACTATAGGTTTCTGTTGATGTACTATACTATAGGTTTCTGTTGATGTACTATACTATAGGTTTCTGTTGATGGACTATACTATAGGTTTCTGTTGATGGACTATACTATAGGTTTCTGTTGATGTACTATAGGTTTCTGTTGATGTACTATACTATAGGTTTCTGTTGATGTACTATACTATAGGTTTCTGTTGATGGACTATACTATAGGTTTCTGTTGATGGACTATACTATAGGTTTCTGTTGATGGACTATACTATAGGTTTCTGTTGATGTACTATAGGTTTCTGTTGATGTACTATACTATAGGTTTCTGTTGATGTACTATACTATAGGTTTCTGTTGATGGACTATACTATAGGTTTCTGTTGATGTACTATACTATAGGTTTCTGTTGATGTACTATACTATAGGTTTCTGTTGATGGACTATACTATAGGTTTCTGTTGATGTACTGTAGGTTTCTGTTGATGTACTATACTATAGGTTTCTGTTGATGGACTGTAGGTTTCTGTTGATGGACTGTAGGTTTCTGTTGATGGACTATACTATAGGTTTCTGTTGATGGACAGAGTATTGGAGTATTCTGACAAATGTGTCTGGACTAGAGCACCCATTACAATAACACGAGAAACAAACAGGACATGGTGTGTCACACATGTCCATATACACACACACAGTTGATGTACTATACTATAGGTTTCTGTTGATGTACTATAGGTTTCTGTTGATGTACTATACTATAGGTTTCTGTTGATGGACTATACTATAGGTTTCTGTTGATGGACTACACTATAGGTTTCTGTTGATGGACTATAATGTAGGTTTCTGTTGATGGACTATACTATAGGTTTCTGTTGATGTACTATAGGTTTCTGTTGATGTACTATACTATAGGTTTCTGTTGATGTACTATACTATAGGTTTCTGTTGATGGACTATACTATAGGTTTCTGTTGATGGACTATACTATAGGTTTCTGTTGATGTACTATAGGTTTCTGTTGATGTACTATACTATAGGTTTCTGTTGATGTACTATACTATAGGTTTCTGTTGATGGACTATACTATAGGTTTCTGTTGATGGACTATACTATAGGTTTCTGTTGATGGACTATACTATAGGTTTCTGTTGATGTACTATAGGTTTCTGTTGATGTACTATACTATAGGTTTCTGTTGATGTACTATACTATAGGTTTCTGTTGATGGACTATACTATAGGTTTCTGTTGATGTACTATACTATAGGTTTCTGTTGATGTACTATACTATAGGTTTCTGTTGATGTACTATACTATAGGTTTCTGTTGATGGACTATACTATAGGTTTCTGTTGATGTACTATACTATAGGTTTCTGTTGATGTACTGTAGGTTTCTGTTGATGTACTATACTATAGGTTTCTGTTGATGGACTGTAGGTTTCTGTTGATGGACTATACTATAGGTTTCTGTTGATGTACTGTAGGTTTCTGTTGATGGACTATACTATAGGTTTCTGTTGATGGACTATACTATAGGTTTCTGTTGATGCACTGTAGGTTTCTGTTGATGTACTATACTATAGGTTTCTGTTGATGGACTATACTATAGGTTTCTGTTGATGTACTGTAGGTTTCTGTTGATGTACTATACTATAGGTTTCTGTTGATGTACTGTAGGTTTCTGTTGATGGACTATACTATAGGTTTCTGTTGATGGACAGAGTATTGGAGTATTCTGACAAATGTGTCTGGACTAGAGCACCCATTACAATAACACGAGAAACAAACAGGACATGGTGTGTCACACATGTCCATATACACACACACAGTTGATGTACTATACTATAGGTTTCTGTTGATGTACTATAGGTTTCTGTTGATGTACTATACTATAGGTTTCTGTTGATGTACTATACTATAGGTTTCTGTTGATGTACTATACTATAGGTTTCTGTTGATGGACTATACTATAGGTTTCTGTTGATGGACTATACTATAAGTTTCTGTTGATGGACTATAATATAGGTTTCTGTTGATGGACTATACTATAGGTTTCTGTTGATGTACTATAGGTTTCTGTTGATGTACTATACTATAGGTTTCTGTTGATGTACTATACTATAGGTTTCTGTTGATGTACTATACTATAGGTTTCTGTTGATGTACTATACTATAGGTTTCTGTTGATGTACTATACTATAGGTTTCTGTTGATGGACTATACTATAGGTTTCTGTTGATGGACTATACTATAGGTTTCTGTTGATGGACTATAATATAGGTTTCTGTTGATGGACTATACTATAGGTTTCTGTTGATGTACTATAGGTTTCTGTTGATGTACTATACTATAGGTTTCTGTTGATGTACTATACTATAGGTTTCTGTTGATGGACTATACTATAGGTTTCTGTTGATGTACTATAGGTTTCTGTTGATGTACTATACTATAGGTTTCTGTTGATGTACTATACTATAGGTTTCTGTTGATGGACTATACTATAGGTTTCTGTTGATGGACTATACTATAGGTTTCTGTTGATGGACTATACTATAGGTTTCTGTTGATGTACTATAGGTTTCTGTTGATGTACTATACTATAGGTTTCTGTTGATGTACTATACTATAGGTTTCTGTTGATGGACTATACTATAGGTTTCTGTTGATGTACTATACTATAGGTTTCTGTTGATAGACTGTAGGTTTCTGTTGATGGACTATACTATAGGTTTCTGTTGATGTACTGTAGGTTTCTGTTGATGGACTATACTATAGGTTTCTGTTGATGGACTATACTATAGGTTTCTGTTGATGTACTGTAGGTTTCTGTTGAAGGACTATACTATAGGTTTCTGTTGATGGACTATACTATAGGTTTCTGTTGATGTACTATAGGTTTCTGTTGATGTACTATACTATAGGTTTCTGTTTATGTACTATACTATAGGTTTCTGTTGACGGACTATACTATAGGTTTCTGTTGATGGACTATACTATAGGTTTCTGTTGATGGACTATACTATAGGTTTCTGTTGATGGACTATAATATAGGTTTCTGTTGAAGGACTATACTATAGGTTTCTGTTGATGTACTATAGATTTCTGTTGATGTACTATACTATAGGTTTCTGTTGATGTACTATACTATAGGTTTCTGTTGATGGACTATACTATAGGTTTCTGTTGATGTACTATAGGTTTCTGTTGATGTACTATACTATAGGCTTCTGTTGATGTACTATACTATAGGTTTCTGTTGATGGACTATACTATAGGTTTCTGTTGATGGACTATACTATAGGTTTCTGTTGATGGACTATACTATAGGTTTCTGTTGATGTACTATAGGTTTCTGTTGATGTACTATACTATAGGTTTCTGTTGATGTACTATACTATAGTTTTCTGTTGATGGACTATACTATAGGTTTCTGTTGATGTACTATACTATAGGTTTCTGTTGATGGACTGTAGGTTTCTGTTGATGGACTATACTATAGGTTTCTGTTGATGTACTGTAGGTTTCTGTTGATGGACTATACTATAGGTTTCTGTTGATGGACTATACTATAGGTTTCTGTTGATGTACTGTAGGTTTCTGTTGATGGACTATACTATAGGTTTCTGTTGATGGACTATACTATAGGTTTCTGTTGATGTACTGTAGGTTTCTGTTTATGTACTATACTATAGGTTTCTGTTGATGTACTGTAGGTTTCTGTTGATGTACTATACTATAGGTTTCTGTTGATGTACTATACTGTAGGTTTCTGTTGATGTACTGTAGGTTTCTGTTGATGTACTATACTATAGGTTTCTGTTGATGTACTGTAGGTTTCTGTTGATGGACTATACTATAGGTTTCTGTTGATGTACTATACTATAGGTTTCTGTTGATGTACTGTAGGTTTCTGTTGATGTACTATAGGTTTATGTTGATGTACTATACTGTAGGTTTCTGTTGATGTACTGTAGGTTTCTGTTGATGTACTATACTATAGGTTTCTGTTGATGTACTGCAGGTTTCTGTTGATGGACTATACTATAGGTTTCTGTTGATGTACTATAGGTTCCTGTTGATGTACTATACTGTAGGTTTCTGTTGATGTACTATACTATAGGTTTCTGTTGATGTACTATACTATAGGTTTCTGTTGATGTACTGTAGGTTTCTGTTGATGGACTATACTATATGTTTCTGTTGATGTACTTTACTGTAGGTTTCTGTTTATGTACTGTAGGTTTCTGTTGATGTACTATACTATAGGTTTCTGTTGGTGTACTGTAGGTTTCTGTTGATGGACTATACTATAGGTTTCTGTTGATGTACTATAGGTTTCTGTTGATGTACTATAGGTTTCTGTTGATGTACTATACTATAGGTTTCTGTTGATGGACTATACTATAGGTTTCTGTTGATGTACTATACTATAGGTTTCTGTTGATGGACTATACTATAGGTTTCTGTTGATGTACTATACTATAGGTTTCTGTTTATGTACTATACTATAGGTTTCTGTTGATGTACTATACTATAGGTTTCTGTTTATGTACTATACTATAGGTTTCTGTTGATGTACTATACTATAGGTTTTCTGTTGATGGACTGTACTATAGGTTTCTGTTGATGGACTATACTATAGGTTTCTGTTGATGTACTGTAGGTTTCTGTTGATGGACTATACTATAGGTTTCTGTTGATGTACTATAGGTTTCTGTTGATGTACTATAGGTTTCTGTTGATGTACTATACTGTAGGTTTCTGTTGATGTACTACACTATAGGTTTCAGTTGATGGACTATACTATAGGTTTCTGTTGATGGACTATACTATAGGTTTCTGTTGATGTACTATACTATAGGTTTCTGTTGATGGACTATACTATAGGTTTCTGTTGATGTACTATACTATAGGTTTTCTGTTGATGTACTATAGGTTTCTGTTGATGGACTATACTTTAGGTTTCAGTTGATGTACTATACTATAGGTTTCTGTTGATGTACTATACTATAGGTTTCTGTTGATGGACTATACTATAGGTTTCTGTTGATGTACTATACTATAGGTTTCTGTTGATGTACTATACTATAGGTTTCTGTTGATGGACTATACTATAGGTTTCTGTTGATGTACTATACTATAGGTTTTCTGTTGATGTACTATAGGTCTCTGTTTATGTACTATACTATAGGTTTCTGTTGATGTACTATACTATAGGTTTCTGTTGATGTACTATACTATAGGTTTATGTTGATGTACTATACTATAGGTTTCTGTTGATGGACTATACTATAGGTTTCTGTTGATGTACTGTAGGTTTCTGTTGATGTACTATACTATAGGTTTCTGTTGATGTACTATACTGTAGGTTTCTGTTGATGTACTGTAGGTTTCTGTTGATGTACTATACTATAGGTTTCTGTTGATGTACTGTAGGTTTCTGTTGATGGACTATACTATAGGTTTCTGTTGATGTACTGTAGGTTTCTGTTGATGTACTATACTGTAGGTTTCTGTTGATGTACTGTAGGTTTCTGTTGATGTACTATACTATAGGTTTCTGTTGATGTACTGTAGGTTTCTGTTGATGGACTATACTATAGGTTTCTGTTGATGTACTATACTATAGGTTTCTGTTGATGTACTGTAGGTTTCTGTTGATGGACTATACTATAGGTTTCTGTTGATGTACTATAGGTTTCTGTTGATGTACTATAGGTTTCTGTTGATGTACTATACTGTAGGTTTCTGTTGATGTACTACACTATAGGTTTCTGTTGATGGACTATACTATATGTTTCTGTTGATGGACTATACTATAGGTTTCTGTTGATGTACTATACTATAGGTTTCTGTTGATGTACTATACTATAGGTTTTCTGTTGATGTACTATAGGTTTCTGTTGATGGACTATACTATAGGTTTCAGTTGATGTACTATACTATAGGTTTCTGTTTATGTACTATACTATAGGTTTCTGTTGATGGACTATACTATAGGTTTCTGTTGATGTACTATACTATAGGTTTTCTGTTGATGTACTATAGGTTTCTGTTGATGGACTATACTATAGGTTTCTGTTGATGTACTATACTATAGGTTTCTGTTGATGTACTATACTATAGGCTTCTTTTGATGTACTATACTATAGGTTTCTGTTGATGTACTATACTATAGGTTTATGTTGATGTACTATACTATAGGTTTCTGTTGATGTACTATACTATAGGTTTCTGTTGATGGACTATACTATAGGTTTCTGTTGATGTACTATACTATAGGTTTTCTGTTGATGGACTATACTATAGGTTTATGTTGATGGACTATACTATAGGTTTCTGTTGATGGACTATACTATAGGTTTTCTGTTGATGTACTATACTATAGGTTTCTGTTGATGTACTATAGGTTTCTGTTGATGTACTATACTATAGGTTTTCTGTTGATGGACTATACTATAGGTTTCTGTTGATGGACTATACTATAGGTTTTCTGTTGATGTACTATAGGTTTCTGTGTCAGGGTATTATTCAATTCAATTCATGGGGCTCTTAATTTAGAATAGATGTAATATTTAGAGGTAAATAGTAAGTAGTATTCTACTGCCCTCACGCCAGCCAGACAAAACAACCGCCAGGAGCATCGAAACCTAACATGACCCCTTATGCCTAACACTGAACTGTGAATAACCGTCTCTTAATCTAGACACAAACAACAACATCTCTCCCTTCCCCTCCCACAACTGGTAATGAGTAATGAGGGAAGAGTCTGAGAGAAACAGGGGGGATACAAAGATAAAGAGAACGAAAAAAACTGCAGAGAGAGAGAGAGAGAGAGAGAGAGAGAGAGAGAGAGAGAGAGAGAGAGAGAGAGAGAGAGAGAGAGAGAGAGAGAGAGAGAGAGAGAGAGAGAGAGAGAGAGAGAGAGAGAGAGAGAGAGAGAGAGAGAGAGAGAGAGAGAGAGAGAGAGAGAGAGAGAGAGAGAGAGAGAGAGAGAGAAAGAGGGGGGGGAGAGGGAGAGGGAGAGTTAGAGAGAAAGCTATTTCTGTCCTTGCCACGCTATTGTCCTCGCTTGAATGGCTTTACATCAAGGGTAGCTGCATTTAGACACTGTGCCAGCTCAGTTAGGCAGACAGAGATAGTGCTAGGCCAGCCAGCCAGCTAGTTGGCCAGACATGCAGCTCTCTCCACTACTGGGTGGAGGGGAGACTAAAGACAGGACCAATGGAGCTACACTACAAACTATGAGTATAACATCCTGGCATTTAAAGCATACTTAATTGTACCTACTATAAAACTTTATATTTTTATATTTTTGCATACCCAGTCAGAGTAGTATTTCAACTGTAAGTTAATGGAACAGGTCCAGAGCTTCCAAAGAGATTGTATTCTCAAAGGGTCATGAGAGGTTAATTGTATATTAAACGCTAGAGCCAAGTTCATTGGAAGAAAATAAATTCATGCCACGTCGGCTTCAGAAACCCCCAAAAAGCTACTGTTTAGAGTTCGATTCTATCTGTTCTCCTCTCTCTTTCCTGGCTGGCAAAGTACCAGGATGTTGTTTCTGGTTTTTTTTATCTGAATTTAGAGAACTGAATCTAAATCTGAATACTGAATCTGAATGCATCTGAGAGTTGAATATATGAAACTGTGATAAACTTGGAATGTTAGTTTGTAAACTTGATACACAGACAAGTAATGTAATATCTACTATATTGAAACTGAATATATAAATATTCAATTTGAATATTCAATTCAATTGAAATGTTATGTTTTAACTGAATGCGATATTCATTCAATTCAGTTTCCAATCATGAAATCAAATTATTCAGTTTGGGCATTACAAATTAAAACGATTAAATTAATATTCAATATCCTAATACAAATTCTAAATGATGGAATGATGGCTTACAGTGAATGTCGAACTAAACCCAAGGCTTGAGACTGGTGAATGAATGAGTAACAGATTACATTATTATATTGTTACACTGTTACACTGTTGCGCTGTTACACTGTTACCCTGTTAACCTGTTACCCTGTTACCCTGTTACCCTGTTACCCTGTTACACTGTTACCCTGTTACACTGTTACCCTGTTACCCTGTTACCCTGTTACTCTGTTACCCTGTTACCCTGTTACCCTGTTACGCTGTTACGTTGTTACCCTGTTACACTGTTACCCTGTTACCCTGTTACCCTGTTACACTGTTACCCTGTTACCCTGTTACACTGTTACCCTGTTACGCTGTTACCCTGTTACACTGTTACCCTGTTACCCTGTTACACTGTTACGCTGTTACCCTGTTACTCTGTTACACTGTTATACCCTGTTACACTGTTACTCTGTTACACTGTTATACCCTGTTACCCTGTTACACTGTTACCCTGTTACTCTGTTACCCTGTTACGCTGTTACCCTGTTACTCTGTTACTCGGTTACCCTGTTACACTGTTATACCCTGTTACCCTGTTACGCTGTTACACTGTTACTCTGTTACACTGTTACCCTGTTACGCTGTTACTCTGTTACGCTGTTACACTGTTACACTGTTACTCTGTTACACTGTTACCCTGTTACGCTGTTACACTGTTACCCTGTTACTCTGTTACCCTGTTACTCTGTTACCCTGTTACTCTGTTACACTGTTACCCTGTTACGCTGTTACACTGTTACTCTGTTACCCTGTTACGCTGTTACTCTGTTACACTGTTATACCCTGTTACTCTGTTACACTGTTACGCTGTTACACTGTTACCCTGTTACTCTGTTACCCTGTTACTCTGTTACACTGTTACACTGTTACACTGTTACTCTGTTGCCCTGTTACTCTGTTACGCTGTTACTCTGTTACCCTGTTACACTGTTACTCTGTTACACTGTTACGCTGTTACACTGTTACCCTGTTACTCTGTTACACTGTTACCCTGTTACGCTGTTACACTGTTACCCTGTTACTCTGTTACCCTGTTACTCTGTTACTCTGTTACACTGTTACTCTGTTACGCTGTTACGCTGTTGCCCTGTTACTCTGTTACGCTGTTACCCTGTTACTCTGTTACACTGTTATACCCTGTTACACTGTTACTCTGTTACACTGTTATACCCTGTTACCCTGTTACTCTGTTACCCTGTTACGCTGTTACCCTGTTACTCTGTTACTCTGTTAACCTGTTACACTGTTATACCCTGTTACTCTGTTACACTGTTACCCTGTTACCCTGTTACACTGTTACCCTGTTACTTTGTTACCCTGTTACTCTGTTACCCTGTTACGCTGTTACACTGTTACGCTGTTACGCTGTTACGCTGTTGCCCTGTTACTCTGTTACTCTGTTACGCTGTTACTCTGTTACCCTGTTACTCTGTTACCCTGTTACTCTGTTACACTGTTACGCTGTTACTCTGTTACGCTGTTGCCCTGTTAATCTGTTACTCTGTTACGCTGTTACGTTGTTAATCTGTTACTCTGTTACTCTGTTACTCTGTTACCCTGTTACCCTGTTACACTGTTACCCTGTTACACTGTTGCCCTGTTACGCTGTTAGCCTGTTACCCAGTTACACTGTTACCCTGTTACCATGTTACGCTGTTACCCTGTTACGTTGTTAATCTGTTACGCTGTTACCCTGTTACACTGTTACCCTGTTACGCTGTTAGCCTGTTACCCAGTTACACTGTTACTCTGTTACCTTGTTACTCTGTTACCCTGTTACGCTGTTATACTGTTACTCTGTTACCCTGTTACGCTGTTACCATGTTACGATGTTACACTGTTACCCTGTTACCGTGTTACGCTGTTACACTGTTACCCTGTTACGCTGTTACACTGTTACCCTGTTACGCTGTTACCCTGTTACGATGTTACCCTGTTACACTGTTATACCCTGTTACGATGTTACCCTGTTACACTGTTACCCTGTTACCCTGTTACCCTGTTACTCACCCTGTTACACTGTTACCCTGTTACCCTGTTACGATGTTACCCTGTTACACTGTTATACCCTGTTACCCTGTTACCCTGTTACCCTGTTACGCTGTTACCCTGTTAACCTGTTACGCTGTTACCCTGTTACCCTGTTACACTGTTACACTGTTACCCTGTTACTCTGTTACGCTGTTACCCTGTTACTCTGTTACACTGTTATACCCTGTTACACTGTTACTCTGTTACACTGTTATACCCTGTTACCCTGTTACACTGTTACTCTGTTACCCTGTTACGCTGTTACCCTGTTACTCTGTTACTCTGTTAACCTGTTACACTGTTATACCCTGTTACTCTGTTACACTGTTACCCTGTTACGCTGTTACACTGTTACCCTGTTACTTTGTTACCCTGTTACTCTGTTACACTGTTACCCTGTTACGCTGTTACACTGTTACTCTGTTACGCTGTTGCCCTGTTACTCTGTTACGCTGTTACTCTGTTACCCTGTTACGCTGTTACTCTGTTACTCTGTTACGCTGTTACACTGTTACTCTGTTACACTGTTACCCTGTTACGCTGTTACACTGTTACCCTGTTACTCTGTTACCCTGTTACTCTGTTACTCTGTTACGCTGTTACTCTGTTACGCTGTTACTCTGTTACGCTGTTGCCCTGTTACTCTGTTACTCTGTTACGCTGTTACCCTGTTACGTTGTTAATCTGTTACGCTGTTACTCTGTTACCCTGTTACCCTGTTACCCTGTTACTCTGTTACACTGTTACCCTGTTACACTGTTGCCCTGTTACGCTGTTAGCCTGTTACCCAGTTCCACTGTTACACTGTTACCCTGTTACGCTGTTACACTGTTACTCTGTTACCCTGTTACGCTGTTACCATGTTACGTTGTTAATCTGTTACACTGTTACACTGTTACCCTGTTACGCTGTTACACTGTTACCCTGTTACACTGTTACCTTGTTACGCTGTTACACTGTTACCCTGTTACCGTGTTACGCTGTTACACTGTTACCCTGTTACGCTGTTACACTGTTACCTTGTTACGCTGTTACCCTGTTACGACGTTACCCTGTTACACTGTTATACCCTGTTACGCTGTTACCCTGTTACACTGTTACCCTGTTACCCTGTTACTCTGTTACTCTGTTACCCTGTTACCCTGTTACGCTGTTACACTGTTACCCTGTTACGCTGTTACCCTGTTGCCCTGTTACGCTGTTACACTGTTACCCTGTTACGCTGTTACCCTGTTACCCTGTTACACTGTTACTCTGTTACCCTGTTACGCTGTTACCCTGTTACCCTGTTACCCTGTTACACTGTTACTCTGTTACGCGTGAAAAACCCAGTAGTGTTGCAGTTCTTGACACAAACCGGTGCGCCTGGCACCTACTACCATACCCCGTTCAAAGGCACTTAATAAATCTTTTGTCTTGCCCATTCACCCTCTGAATGGCACATATACACTTTCCATGTCTTCATTGTCACAAGTGTGTGTGTGTGTGTGTGTGTGTGTGTGTGTGTGTGTGTGTGTGTGTGTGTGTGTGTGTGTGTGTGTGTGTGTGTGTGTGCGCTCTCACATGCAGCAAAAGGGAAAGTGAGATGTTTGTTTGATCACTGTCATTGATCTTCAACACATCAGACACAGTTTCAAATCAAGAATACACCAACACAGTCGTGAAGACGGCACAACAACGCCTCTTCCCCCTCAGGAGGCTGAAAAGATTTGGCACGGGGCCCTCAGATCCTCAACACATTCTACAGCTGCACCATTTACAACATATTGACTGGCTACATCACCGCCTGGTACGGCAACTGCTCGGACATCTGACCGCAGGGCGATACAGAGGGTAGTGTGTTCGGCCCAGTACATTACTGGAGCCAAGAACCCTGCCATCCAGGACCTCTATACCAGGCGGTGTCAGAGGAAGGCCCTAAAAATTGTCAAAGACTCCAGCCACCCTAGTCATTAGACTGTTCTCTCTGCTACCGCACGGCAAGCGGTACCGGAGCACCAAGTCTAGGTCCAAGAGGCTTCTAAACAGCTTCTTCTCCAAAGCCATAAGACTGATGAACAGCTAATTAAACAGCTACCCGGACATTCTGCTTTTCACCCCCTACCTACATGTACAGAGTACTCTAAATAATCACCAAACCAAACCTACATGTACAGATCACCTCAATCAATCACCCAAACTCCCTCATACCCCAGACTTAGTACCAGTACTCCTTGTATATAACCTGTAAATAACCTGTATATAACCTGTAAATAACCTGTATATAACCTGTAAATAACCTGTATATAACCTGTATATAACCTGTAAATAACCTGTATATAACCTGTAAATAACCTGTATATAACCTGTAAATAACCTGTATATAACCTGTAAATAACCTGTATATAACCTGTATATAACCTGTAAATAACCTGTATATAACCTGTAAATAACCTGTATATAACCTGTATATAACCTGTAAATAACCTGTATATAACCTGTATATAGCCTGTATATAGCCTGTAAATAACCTGTATATATCCTGTATATAACCTGTATATAGCCTGTATATAACCTGTATATAACCTGTATATAGCCTGTATATAGCCTGTAAATAACCTGTATATAGCCTGTATATAGCCTGTATATAGCCTGTATATAGCCTGTATATAACCTGTATATGGCCTGTATAGAGCCTGTATAGAGCCTGTATATAACCTATATATAACATGTATATAGCCTGTATATTACCTGTATATAACCTGTATATAGCCTGTATATAGCCTGTATGGAGCCTGTATAGAGCCTGTACATATCCTGTATATAACCTGTATATAACCTGTATATAGCCTGTATATAGCCTGTATACAAACCTGTATATAGCCTGTATATAACCTGTATATAACCTGTATATAACCTGTATATAGCCTGTATATAGCCTGTATACAAACCTGTATATAGCCTGTATATAACCTGTATATAGTCTGTATATAACCTGTATATAGCCTGTATATAGCCTGTATATAGCCTGTATACAAACCTGTATATAGCCTGTATATAACCTATATATAGTCTGTATATAACCTGTATATAGCCTGTATATAGCATGTATATAACCTGTATATAACCTGTATATAACCTGTATAACCTGTATATAACCTGTATATAGCCTGTATATAGCCTGTATAACCTGTATATAGCCTGTATATAACCTGTATATAGCCTGTATATAACATGTATATAACTATATAATATATATATAATATATAATATGTATATAGCCTGTATAACCTGTATATAGCCTGTATATAATATGTATATAGCCTATATATAGCCTGTATAACCTGTATATATATATATATATATAACCTGTATATAACCTGTATATAGCCTGTATATAACCTCTATATAACCTCTATATAACCTGTATATAGCCTGTATATAACCTGTATATAACCTGTATATAGCCTGTATATAGCCTGTATACAAACCTGTATATAGCCTGTATATAACCTGTATATAGTCTATATATATAACCTGTATATAGCCTGTATGAACAGCTAATTAAACAGCTACCCGGACATTCTGCTTTTCACCCCCTACCTACATGTACAGAGTACTCTAAATAATCACCAAACCAAACCTACATGTACAGATCACCTCAATCAATCACCCAACTACCTCGTACCCCAGACTTAGTACCAGTACTCCTTGTATATAACCTGTAAATAACCTGTATATAACCTGTAAATAACCTGTATATAACCTGTATATAACCTGTATATAACCTGTATATAAGCTGTAAATAACCTGTATATAACCTGTAAATAACCTGTATATAACCTGTATATAACCTGTAAATAACCTGTATATAACCTGTATATAACCTGTATATAGCCTGTATATAACCTGTATATAGCCTGTATATAGCCTGTAAATAACCTGTATATAGCCTGTATATATCCTGTATATAACCTGTATATAGCCTGTATATAACCTGTATATAGCCTGTATATAGCCTGTATATAGCCTGTATATAGCCTGTAAATAACCTGTATATAACCTGTATATAGTGTATATAACCTGTATATATATGTATATAACCTGTATATAGCCTGTATAGAGCCTGTATAGAGCCTGTATATAACCTGTATATAACATGTATATAGCCTGTATATAACCTGTATATAACCTGTATAGAGCCTGTATAGAGCCTGTATAGAGCCTGTACATATCCTGTATATAACCTGTATATAACCTGTATATAGCCTGTATATAGCCTGTATACAAACCTGTATATAGCCTGTATATAACCTGTATATAACCTGTATATAACCTGTATATAGCCTGTATACAAACCTGTATATAGCCTGTATATAACCTGTATATAGTCTGTATATAACCTGTATATAGCCTGTATATAGCCTGTATACAAACCTGTATATAGCCTGTATATAACCTATATATAGTCTGTATATAACCTGTATATAGCCTGTATATAGCATGTATATAACCTGTATATAACCTGTATATAACCTGTATATAACCTGTATATAGCCTGTATATAGCCTGTATAACCTGTATATAGCCTGTATATAACCTGTATATAGCTTGTATATAACATGTATATAACCTGTATATAACCTGTATATAGCCTGTATAACCTGTATATAGCCTGTATATAACCTGTATATAGCCTGTATATAGCCTGTATAACCTGTATATAGCCTGTATATAACCTGTATATAACCTGTATATAGCCTGTATATAACCTCTATATAACCTCTATATAACCTGTATATAGCCTGTATATAACCTGTATATAACCTGTATATAGCCTGTATATAGCCTGTATACAAACCTGTATATAGCCTGTATATAACCTGTATATAGTCTGTATATATAACCTGTATATAGCCTGTATGAACAGCTAATTAAACAGCTACCCGGACATTCTGCTTTTCACCCCCTACCTACATGTACAGAGTACTCTAAATAATCACCAAACCAAACCTACATGTACAGATCACCTCAATCAATCACCCAACTACCTCGTACCCCAGACGTAGTACCAGTACTCCTTGTATATAACCTGTAAATAACCTGTATATAACCTGTAAATAACCTGTATATAACCTGTATATAACCTGTATATAGCCTGTATAAAACCTGTATATAGCCTGTATATAGCCTGTATAAAACCTGTATATAGCCTGTATATAGCCTGTAAATAACCTGTATATAGCCTGTATATATCCTGTATATATCCTGTATATAACCTGTATATAACCTGTATATAGCCTGTATATAACCTGTATAACCTGTATATAACCTGTATATAGCCTGTATATAGCCTGTATATAACCTGTATATAGCCTCTATATAGCCTGTATAACCTGTATATAGCCTGTATATAACCTGCATATAGTCTGTATATAACCTGTATATAGCCTGTATATAGCCTGTATAACCTGTATATAGCCTGTATATAACCTGTATATAGCCTGTATATAACCTGTATATAACCTGTATATAGCCTGTATATAGCCTGTATATAGCCTGTATAACCTGTATATAGCCTGTATATAACCTGTATATAGCCTGTATATAACCTGTATATAGCCTGTATATAACCTGTATATAACCTGTATATAGCCTGTATATAACCTCTATATAACCTGTATATAGCCTGTATATAACCTGTATATAACCTGTATATAGCCTGTATATAGCCTGTATACAAACCTGTATATAGCCTGTATATAACCTGTATATAGTCTGTATATATAACCTATATATAGCCTGTATGAACAGCTAATTAAACAGCTACCCGGACATTCTGCTTTTCACTCCTACCTACATGTACAGAGTACTCTAAATAATCACCAAACCAAACCTACATGTACAGATCACCTCAATCAATCACCCAACTACCTCGTACCCCAGACTTAGTACCAGTACTCCTTGTATATAACCTGTAAATAACCTGTATATAACCTGTAAATAACCTGTATATAACCTGTAAATAACCTGTATATAACCTGTATATAACCTGTATATAGCCTGTATGTAGCCTGTAAATAACCTGTATATAGCCTGTATATATCCTGTATATAACCTGTATATAACCTGTATATAGCCTGTATATAACCTGTATAACCTGTATATAACCTGTATATAGCCTGTATATAGCCTGTATATAACCTGTATATAGCCTCTATATAGCCTGTATAACCTGTATATAGCCTGTATATAACCTGCATATAGTCTGTATATAACCTGTATATAGCCTGTATATAGCCTGTATAACCTGTATATAGCCTGTATATAACCTGTATATAGCCTGTATATAACCTGTATATAACCTGTATATACCTGTATATAGCCTGTATATAGCCTGTATATAGCCTGTATAACCTGTATATAGCCTGTATATAACCTGTATATAGCCTGTATATAACCTGTATATAACCTGTATTTAGCCTGTATATAACCTGTATATAACCTGTATATAGCCTGTATATAGCCTGTATATAACCTGTATATAGCCTGTATATAGCCTGTATAACCTGTATATAGCCTGTATATAACCTGTATATAGCCTGTATATAACCTGTATATAACCTGTATATAGCCTGTATATAACCTGTATATAACCTGTATATAGCCTGTATATAACCTGTATATAGCCTGTATATAGCCTGTATATAACCTGTATATAACCTGTATATAGCCTGTATATAACCTGTATATAACCTGTATATAGCCTGTATATAGCCTGTATATAGCCTGCTAGTCAGCATTGGCGTGTGAAACTAGCTATAAGTTCCTTCATACTGGACATAAAAATGGTATCCACGATGGTATTCTGTTTCAGCTAGCGATATTCATAAAATAAATATTTTTCACATATAAAAATTCCACAAAATCGTGGACCCCTAGGGGACCGCAGACCCCAGTTTGAAAACCTCTGAACTAGACTAATCTACCCTCTTCCTTCCTTTCTTTTCTTTCTTCTTCTGTCCACGCCTCCTCTGTCAGGTACATCCGTACCATGTACCTGGGCATCCAGAGTCGTCGTCAGAAGGAGAACCAGAGGCGGTTCTACTGGGCCATGATGTATGAGTACGCTGACGTCAACATGCTGCGTCTGCTGGAGACCTTCCTGGAGTCAGCTCCTCAGCTGGTCCTGCAGCTCTGTATCATGATCCAGAGGAACCGGGCCGAGACCCTGCAATGTAAGAAGAATAGGGGTTCCACAGGGCTCCGTGTTGGTTTAAATATCATTATTTTTATTATTATTATTATTATTATTATTATTATTATTATATTATTATTATTATTATTTTATTATTATTATCATATTATTATCATATTATTATTATTTTATTATTATTATGTTATTACTATTATTATTAAATTATTATTATGATTATATTATTGCTATTATTATATTGTTATAATTATATTATTATTATTATATTGCTATATTGTTGTTATTATTATATTATTGTTATATTGTTATATTGTTATTATTATATTATTATATTATTATATTATTATTATATTGTTATATTGTTATTATTATTATTATATTATTATATTATTATTATATTGTTATATTGTTATTATTATTATATTATTATTATATTGTTATATTGTTGTTATTATTATTATTATATTATTGTTATATTGTTATATTGTTATTTTTGTATTGTTATATTGTTATTATTATTATATTATTATTATATTATTGTTATATTGTTGTTATTATTATTATATTGTTATATTGTTATTATTATTATATTATTATATTATTATTATATTGTTATATTGTTATTATTATTATATTATTATTATATTGTTATATTGTTGTTATTATTATTATTATTATTATATTATTGTTATATTGTTATATTGTTATTTTTATATTGTTATATTGTTATTATTATTATATTATTATTATATTATTGTTATATTGTTGTTATTATTATTATATTGTTATATTGTTATTATTATTATATTATTATATTATTATTATATTGTTATATTGTTATTATTATTATATTATTATTATATTATTGTTATATTGTTGTTATTATTATTATATTGTTATATTGTTATTATTATTATATTATTATTATATTGTTATATTGTTGTTATTATTATTATTATTATATTATTGTTATATTGTTATATTGTTATTATTATATTGTTATATTGTTATTATTATTATATTATTATTATATTATTGTTATATTGTTGTTATTATTATTATATTGTTATATTGTTATTATTATTATATTATTATATTATTATTATATTGTTATATTGTTATTATTATTATATTATTATTATATTGTTATATTGTTGTTATTATTATTATTATTATATTATTGTTATATTGTTATATTGTTATTTTTATATTGTTATGTTGTTATTATTATTATATTATTATTATATTATTATTATATTATTGTTATATTGTTGTTATTATTATTATATTGTTATATTGCTATTATTATTATCAATTAAAGGTTAGATTCATATGATATTTCGAGTGTTAGATCAAGGTGAAAACAACATTGAAATCTTTTCACCGCTTTTCTTGTTCATATTTACAGAGGGTACCAATAATTCAGGGGGGCACTGTATTATATATTATTAGATTTTACAGTGCCTTCGGGAAAGTATTCTGACCCCTTGACTTTTTCAACATTTTGTTAGGTCACAGGCTTATTCTCAAATGGATTAAATTGTTTATTTTCCTCATCAATCTACAAACAATGCCCCGTAATGACAAAGCAAAAACTGTTTTGTTGTCATTTAGGCTAATTTATAAAAATAAAAAAACGGGAAAATCATATTTACATAAGTATTCAGACCCTTTACTGTGTACTTCGTAAGCACCTTTGGCAGCGATTACAGCCTTGGGTATGAAGCTACAAGCTTGGCACACCTGTGTTTGGGATCTCTCTGTACTTTGCTCCGTTCATCTTTGCCTCAATCCTGACTAGTCTCCCAGTCCCTGCCGCTGAAAAACATCCCCACAGCATGATGCTGCCACCACTATTCACCGTAGGGATGGTGCCAGGATTCCATTAGACGTGACGCTTGGAATTCAGGCCAAAGAGTTCAATCTTGGTTTCATCAGACCAGAGAATCTTGTTTCTCATGGTGTGAGGGTCTTTAGGTGCCTTTCGGCAAACTCCAAGCGGGCTGTCATGTGCCTTTTGCTGAGGAGTGGCTTCTGTCTGGTCACTCTACCATAAAGGCCTGATTGGTGGAGTGCTGCAAAGATGGTTGTCCTTCTGGAAGGTGCTCCCATCTCCACAGAGGAACTCTGGAGCTCTGTCAGAGTGACCATCGGCTCTTGGTCACCTCCCTGACCAAGGCCCTTCTCCCCCGATTGCCCAGTTTGGCCGGGCGGCCAGCTCTAGGAAGAGTCTTGATGGTTCCAAACTTCTTCCATTTAAGAATGATGGAGGCCACTGTGTTCTTGGGGAACTTTTTTGGTACCCTTCCCCAGATCTGTGCCTCGACACAATCCTGTCTCGGAGCTCTACGGACAATTCCTTCGACCTCATGGCTTGGTTTTGCTCTGAAATGTGCCTTTCCAAATCATGTCCAATCAATTGAATTTACCACAGGTAAACTCCAATCAAGTTGTAGAATCATCACAGGATGCACCTGAGATCAATTTAGAGTCTCATAGCAAAGGGTCTGAATATTTGCTTTGTAGTTATGGGGTATTGTGATGTCATTATGGGGTATTGTGATGTCATTATGGGGTATTGTGATGTCATTATGGGGTATTGTGTGTAGATTGCTGAAGAGTAAGGCTATAACGTAACAAAATGTTGAAAAAGTCAAGGAGTCTGAATACTTTCCCGAAGGCACTGTATACAGACGAACCCGGGGAGAGGGGTTCCCCAGGACTCTGTATTGGGACCGCTCCAGTTTTGGTTTTACGTCTTTGATTTCTTCCAATGTTTCTGTTTTTTTGTAAGAAAACCTTTACAACAATCCTTATTGATATTTTGTTAGCAAACTGTCAACACATTCTGTCTGATTGTAGGCATAAAGGATGCTCCTGACTTTTCTGTTCTCCGATTTGACACAAAACTTGCATGGAAATGGACTTCGATATTAAGTGACATTTTGATTCAAACTCTTTTCGTGTGTGAAAAAAATTACATGTGAATATTACAACAAATAACAAATAAGGTTGAGTTTTTTTCTGAATGTGAAGTCTACTATATCACAGCAGTGTATTTGTTGTGCAGCTCAGTCGATGGAGCTGTAATGCCAGACCAATTCTCACATTGCAGGTGATAGCAGAGCATCGCCCTGCTATGCTGATGTTAATGCTGATCGATCGACATGGACTGGTGTAGTAAAACAAGAAAATATGTTCTAATATGGAAACCGTACAAGTAGTGTGATTTAACCACCAATGATGTATCTGAATATCACACTGCTTTAGAGCGTAACAATTTGATTCGCTCATTCACTGCAATGAATATGCATATTCAAATGTACGTTTTTAGCTAGTTTAATATTTCATTAAATAGTTTATTGGAATATTTAGCTAAAATTACATTATGTGTTTAATTTGATTATTCTTTTGAGTCAGGCAAGGAATAAATCTGCATTTTTCTACATAAATTATTTACCACCAGTTTATCATCAAACAGTTTGACTGTCCTGCAGACACTGATTCTTCATTTCTCTCAGACAGAAATAATCACCTTGTCTTCTCTCTATTCCTTCCCCTCTCTCTCTCTATCTGAATTGTTCTCTCTGTTCATTACTTTTTTCTGCTCTGCCACATCTCTCTCTCTCTCTCCCACACATTCTCTCTGCTCCCCTGCACTCTCTCACTCCCCTTTTCTCTCTCTCTCTCTCTCTCTCTCTCTCTCTCTCTCTCTCTCTCTCTCTCTCTCTCTCTCTCTCTCTCTCTCTCTCTCTCTCTCTCTCACCCCTTTTCTCCCTCTCTCTCTCTCTCTCTCTCTCTCTCTCTCTCTCTCTCTCTCCTCTTCTCTTACCCAGGTATGTCTGTGCTTGCCTCTCTGCTGTCTCTGTCCTGGGTGCTGGCCTCCTATCACAAGCTCCTGCGCGACTCCCGTGACGACAAGAAGAGTCTGAGCTACCGTGGGGCCCTGGTTCACCTGTTCTGGCGCCTCTTCACCATCTCTTCCCGGGTGCTCTCCTTCGCCCTGTTCGCCTCCGTGTTCCATCTCTACTTCGGCATCTTCGTGGTGCTGCACTGGTGCGCCATGGCCTTCTGGGTAATCCACGGTGGCACCGACTTCTGCATGTCCAAGTGGGAGGAAGTCCTGTTTAACATGGTGGTGGGCGTGGTCTATGTGTTCTGCTGGTTCAACGTGCGGGAGGGTCGGACGCGCTACCGTATGATCACCTACTACACTGTGGTGCTGCTGGAGAACGCCGTGCTCACCGCTCTCTGGTACGCCTACCGCGACCCCGCCACCACCGACGCCTACGCCGGCTCCGCCCTCTGCAGCGTCTTCCTGTGCTTCGCCTCGGGCGTGGCCTGCATGGTGCTGTATTACGGGGTGCTGCACCCCATGGGCCCCGGGCTCCGGGTCCTGGCCTCCTCCTGCTGCGCTGAACTGCTGTGGGGGCTCCCCCTGCCCCCCGAAGCCGAGCCCATGGCCCCTACCCCGGGCCCCCGAGGCTCCCAGGCCACCCCGACACGGGCCCTGGCAGGGGACTATGAAGGAGAGTATGAAGCGGCTACGGACACCTGTCTGCCTGTGTTCCAGGTGAGGTCCACAGAGCCGGTAGACGCGGCCGGGAGACCCATCCGGCCAGAGGGGCCCCTCATCAAGATAGACATGCCCAGAAAGCGCTACCCGGCCTGGGACGCACACTTTGTGGACCGGCGACTGCGCAGGACCATAAACGTACTGCAGTACATCAGCCCCAACGCGGTGGGCATCAGGTATAGGGACGGGCCGCTCCTTTATGAGTTACTGCAGTACGAGTCCTCACTCTGAAGGAATACTCTCCTTCCTTCCTACTCTCACTCTCTCTCTCTCTCTCTCTCTCTCTCTCTCTCTCTCTCTCTCTCTCTCTCTCTCTCTCATTCTGTTCTTTCTTTCACTGGATCTTCTCCCACGTCTTCATTTGGTGCTCTTTCTTTACCTTCCCTCATCCAGTCCCCCTACTGGAGCCATGTGTGTGTGTGTGTGTGTGTGTGTGTGTGTGTGTGTGTGTGTGTGTGTGTGTGTGTGTGTGTGTGTGTGTGTGTGTGTGTGTGTGTGTGTGTGTGTGTGTGTGTGTGTGTGTGTGTGTGTGTGTGTGTGTGTGTGTGTGTTGTGTTGTGAACTCTACCAAGAAGCTGTCAAGACTACATTACATACAATCGGTACTTTATTTGGGGAAAACAGAACATGCAGAGAAAAGATACATCTGATTTCTAACCTCTTGGTTAAACCCCGTTATCTGTCTGTGCGTCTGTCTGAGTGTGTATGTCATGTACGCCTCTGTAACTATGAAGTGTTTTCACTGTGTTGGTGGTGATGATGATTTTGCTTTGTGTGTGTGTGGGGGGTGGGGGGGGGAGGCATGTTGTTCCTGTCATGTGACCGGTGCAATGCCTGATGGGAATGATGGAGGAGAGTTGAAACTGTGGCAGTTCTTTGCACCCCACCCCCCCGGACACCAAACTAACTGCCGGTAACTTTCCAGAATTGAACTCTTATAATGGATGAACATATATGACAGTCTATCAGACCAAATAAAGAAGCATCAGGCCCTTTTCTTTTTTTTTTTTTTTACAGTTGAGAAGCACACAGGTATCAGATTACAAAAATGAAACGCGTAGATACATGTAGACATTTAAAATGTCTACACAACATGCTACTATGAATGTTGACCATCGTCTCCGCAGCCCCTGGAAAATGTGTAGTACCATGTCATTCTTTCTGCAGCGGGTTATCCCTAAGCACAGGTCTAGGACCAGCTCTCTCTTCGCCAAATCCTCATTTCAATTGTTTGAGGGGTGAATAGGCCAAACTGACCTTGAATCAGAGCTTATGGGGTTATAAGTTCCACCGATAGAGTAACAAAACGGGGACCTCTGCTGGTAGTAGTCAGTCACAGCGTGCTAGATGTGGCCTAGCTATGGCAGCTCTCCAGTCCTCCCGGTCCGACCAACAGATTTTGGTTGTGGCCCCAGACAAGCACAACTAATTCTACTTGTCAACTAATCCTCAAGCTCTTGAAAAGTTGAATCATGTTTATTTTTTATTTTTTTTGGGGGTGGGGACGTGTCCTGTTGGGGGGACTGGAGGACCGGAGTTGGGAAACCTTAGTCTATGGTACATGCCTGTCTGGCAGTGAATTCAGTGGAATCCAGATGAGACAAGTGTTTAGCTTTGACACTAATCATAGCTGTGAGTTTCTCTAGCACAGAAGATAGCACAATGTTTAGAGGTGTTTCTGCACTTACAGCACAACAGTTGCAGGGTGAAATGTGTCTTTCTTTCCGGGAAAACCCGAGTTATGACATTCCAAAGAACTTGGCTTAGTTTTTTTAAACGAACAACTAAATTCTGAATATGAACAAGTCAAATATCAAAATACATGAAATAAGTTTGGACGTCACGGGGGAGACTGTCGAAAAGCAACAAGCAAACAGCAAGCACACTGTGATGCGATGATGCACAGAACAGAGGTGTGGTGCAAAGGCAGTGCTTCACTGTTCCTCCAGCATTCCCTGCTGCTTCACTGTTCCTCCAGCATTCCCTGCTGCTTCACTGTTCCTCCTGCATTCCCTGCTGCTTCACTGTTCCTCCTGCATTCCCTGCTGCTTCACTGTTCCTCCAGCATTCCCTGCTGCTTCACTGTTCCTCCAGCATTCCCTGCTGCTTCACTGTTCCTCCTGCATTCCCTGCTGCTTCACTGTTCCTCCAGCATTCCCTGCTGCTTCACTGTTCCTCCAGCATTCCCTGCTGCTTCACTGTTCCTCCAGCATTCCCTGCTGCTTCACTGTTCCTCCTGCATTCCCTGCTGCTTCACTGTTCCTCCAGCATTCCCTGCTGCTTCACTGTTCCTCCAGCATTCCCTGCTGCTTCACTATTCCTCCAGCATTCCCTGCTGCTTCACTGTTCCTCCAGCATTCCCTGCTGCTTCACTGTTCCTCCAGCATTCCCTGCTGCTTCACTGTTCCTCCAGCATTCCCTGTTGCTTCACTGTTCCTCCAGCATTCCCTGCTGCTTCACTGTTCCTCCTGCATTCCCTGCTGCTTCACTGTTCCTCCAGCATTCCCTGCTGCTTCACTGTTCCTCCTGCATTCCCTGCTGCTTCACTGTTCCTCCAGCATTCCCTGCTGCTTCACTGTTCCTCCAGCATTCCCTGCTGCTTCACTGTTCCTCCAGCATTCCCTGCTGCTTCACTGTTCCTCCAGCATTCCCTGCTGCTTCACTGTTCCTCCTGCATTCCCTGCTGCTTCACTGTTCCTCCAGCATTCCCTGCTGCTTCACTGTTCCTCCAGCATTTCCTGTTGCTTCACTGTTCCTCCAGCATTCCCTGTTGCTTCACTGTTCCTCCTGCATTCTCTGCTGCTTCACTGTTCCTCCAGCATTCCCTGCTGCTTCACTGTTCCTCCAGCATTTCCTGTTGCTTCACTGTTCCTCCAGCATTCCCTGTTGCTTCACTGTTCCTCCTGCATTCCCTGCTGCTTCACTGTTCCTCCAGCATTCCCTGCTGCTTCACTGTTCCTCCAGCATTTCCTGTTGCTTCACTGTTCCTCCAGCATTCCCTGTTGCTTCACTGTTCCTCCTGCATTCTCTGCTGCTTCACTGTTCCTCCAGCATTCCCTGCTGCTTCACTGTTCCTCCAGCATTTCCTGTTGCTTCACTGTTCCTCCAGCATTCCCTGTTGCTTCACTGTTCCTCCTGCATTCTCTGCTGCTTCACTGTTCCTCCAGCATTCTCTGCTGCTGGAAAGATAATATCCGTGTTCTGTACTCTACCACAGCCTCTCTCTTTCTCCTCCACACTCTTTTCATTCTCTCTCCCTCACCTTTTTTCGACTGATTCTTTAAGTTTGTTTTACCACGGAGGTATTAGTTTGAACAATAAGCTCATCGGGTGCAAATACTTGTCGCAGGTTCTCCAAACAGAAACGTTGACAAGCATGTGTTGATATTTCTATCATATTTGTTATACTTTCCACTCTTGTTGTTGTGTCCTTTTCTTTTTGTACTCGTTAAAATTGCTGCTGCTGTTGTCGATGATACGTTGCCTGAGTGCACCAAATTTTATTTGGGATTTATTTTTTACTCAACATGTTGTTGCAGTGAGTGTTAAAATGTATACTCGTTTTCGCAGTGTGCTGTGAAAGAGAATACTGCAGAGGGAGTACAGGTCAACTGTGCTGGCTACTGCTAGAGCAGTTCAAAAACGAAGCCAAATCACATGTCATACAGTACTGTCTCCCCTAGCTCCTAGCTCCTAGCTCCTTGACCACTAGGACTAGTCAATACAATTAATACAGGGGCTAGCTACTCCTGAGTCTACAGGGGCTAGCTACTCCTGAGTCTACAGGGGCTAGCTACTCCTGAGTATAGGGGCTAGCTACTCCTGAGTATAGGGGCTAGCTACTCCTGAGTATAGGGGCTAGCTACTCCTGAGTATAGGGGCTAGCTACTCCTGAGTCTACAGGGGCTAGCTACTCCTGAGTATAGGGGCTAGCTACTCCTGAGTCTACAGGGGCTAGCTACTCCTGAGTCTACAGGGGCTAGCTACTCCACTACGGCTATTTATCCATGGGGTGATGGCCAAATAAATCTTGCCTTCTATGGTCTATAGGAGCACGACACTCATTTCCAGAGAGGGCTACTGCACAAACAAAATGGGAAAAGGTGAATGAATGCATTTCATTTGCCAGTTAGTTCATTTACTTAACCAGTTTGTCTGGGTATAACGTGTGTTATTTGACATTGTGTATCAGTGTGGCATGATAATAGTGGTAAGTAAGCATTAGTACTGTACTGACTTAGACCATGGGGGGTATACCTACCTGGGCTCTTTCTGACCCCTCTGTGACCTGCTGAGGTTAGAGGTCAGGCGGGGTGGAGAGAGAGAAGGAGACTGACGGGGTGAGAGGGTCTTGCCAGGGGTGGAAAAGAACATGAGGACAGTGTGTGACGGGGAAAGGGTGTGTGTGTTCACACAGCCCTGTTGTCTCGCCAACGGTTTGGCTCCACCCCTGGTTGCTGCTCTGCCCTTTCACCCCTCCTATGGTGCCGTTCCCATGACAACCTTCACTTTATTTTCCTGGATGCTGAACAGAGGGGTTGCCGTGCCAACCTTCACTCCCTGGTTATTAACCAGAGGGGGGGGGGGCAGGGCTGAATGACTGGAGATACTGAAGTGAGGACATGAGGTGCACTGCCATGACGAGGTGCTGAAATATCTTGGTGTGGGAGGGGCTATAAGACTACAACCATTCACCATCTTGGTGTGGAGGGGCTATAAGACTACAACCATTCACCATCTTGGTGTGGAGGGGCTATAAGACTACAACCATTCACCATCTTGATGTGGGAGGGGCTATAAGACTACAACCATTCACCATCTTGGTGTGGGAGGGGCTATAAGACTACAACCATTCACCATCTTGGTGTGGAGGGGCTATAAGACTATAACCATTCACCATCTTGGTGTGGGAGGGGCTATAAGACTACAACCATTCACCATCTTGGTGTGGGAGGGGCTATAAGACTATAACCATTCACCATCTTGGTGTGGAGGGAGGGGCTATAAGACTATAATCATTCACCATCTTGGTGTGGGGGGGGCTATAAGACTACAACCATTCACCATCTTGATGTTGGGGGGCTATAAGACTACAACCATTCACCATCTTGGTGTGGAGGGGCTATAAGACTACAACCATTCACCATCTTGATGTGGGAGGGGCTATAAGACTACAACCATTCACCATCTTGGTTTGGAGGGGCTATAAGACTACAACCATTCACCATCTTGATGTGGGAGGGGCTATAAGACTACAACCATTCACCATCTTGGTGTGGGAGGGGCTATAAGACTACAACCATTCACCATCTTGGTGTGGAGGGGCTATAAGACTATAACCATTCACCATCTTGGTGTGGGAGGGGCTATAAGACTACAACCATTCACCATCTTGGTGTGGAGGGGCTATAAGACTACAACCATTCACCATCTTGGTGTGGGAGGGGCTATAAGACTATAACCATTCACCATCTTGGTGTGGAGGGAGGGGCTATAAGACTATAACCATTCACCATCTTGGTGTGGGGGGGCTATAAGACTACAACCATTCACCATCTTGGTGTGGAGGGGCTATAAGACTATAACCATTCACCATCTTGGTGTGGAGGGAGGGGCTATAAGACTATAACCATTCACCATCTTGGTGTGGAGGAGGGCTATAAGACTACAACCATTCACCATCTTGGTGTGGGGGGCTATAAGACTACAACCATTCACCATCTTGGTGTGGGGGGGCTATAAGACTACAACCATTCACCATCTTGGTGTGGAGGGGGCTATAAGACTACAACCTTTCACCATCTTGGTGTGGGAGGGGCTAAGGTTAAAAGCATTCAGCCATGATTATTGAGAGTGACTGGGTCAGCTCCAGTGAAATGTCAGACTCCGTAATCTCAGTATAATACTCTTTCCTGTCGGTATGCAACTTCATTTTCTATGTTTTCTGACAGTCAGTGATGCTTTTCTGTTGTCTGAATATAATAGAATAAAGAGTCAAGCTTTTACATCACAGTAAACAAAAACAACAAACAAGCCAAACCAGGGATTGGTTCCTCAGCACCAATAGGATCATGACCACTGAACCAGCTGACTCAGGGGTCTCTCGATGCAGTCATGGGCTATTTAGTGCACTAGTTTTGACCAGGACCTATAGGGGTAGTGCACTAGTTTTGACCAGGGCCTATAGGGGTAGTGCACTACGTAGGGAATAGGGGTGCCATTTGGGACGCAAACACGGCATGTCCTCATGGGTCTCCGTCCTTCCTCATACTGCAATGCATTCTGGTAATCTGTTGTCTTCTGGGATACCGCCAAATGTTCAATTACATTTTTCTCTCACGTGTGTGAGGCTGTGTGTTCTTCAGTGTTTCGGTGGGCAGGTGTGTTTTGTGTGAGTTGGCTGCCTGGTAGGCATTGATTCCATGATGCATCCTTCTTACCCTGTAAAAAAAAAAAAACACAGACTCTTTCCCTTTAGATGTATCTAATATAGGTATAAAGGGTGTAGGTTAGTGATGTATACTGTAGGGATATGTGACATTGTGTCTTCAGGTCTACATTAGGGATATATACCGCAGGCATGTACATCTAAATCAGGCGAAGGTAAATACACTGTGATCCCCTCCGTATGCCATCGTAGCCTGTTGCCACTCAACGCTAGATGGCATGGCTGTGTAACTCTTCATTCTATGGTGCTTATATCATCACATTAAACCAGTATAGTTGAATCATTATTTAACTCGTACAGCTCTTCTAATGACACATTTCAGAATAGGCTTCAGCTCAGAGGCCATATATAGTCTTGTGGCTCGCGGGCATAACACTTGCAATGCCAAGGGTTGTGGGTTCGATTCCCACTTGGGGCCATCCAGTACATATGAAATGTATGTACACTTGACGCTTTGGATAAAAGTGTCTGCTAAATGGCATATACTATATATTATTATATTATATGTTATTATATTATTATATAATATATATTATTATATCATATTATATATTATTAATTATTATATATTATATTATATATTATTATATATTATTATATTATATAATATATTATTAGATATTATTAGATATTATTACATTAGATATTATTATATTATTATATTATATTTTATGTTATTATATATTATTATATTTATATTATTATATTATATATTATTATATTATATCATATATTGGTATATTACATTGATCATGAATACACGGTACATGGTCACCCAGGTAGAGACTAGCTGAGGAAACATTTAAGACTCCCCAATACGTCCCCCACCTCCACCCCACCCCACCCCACCCCAAAGCCACGACACAAATCAAGGGTAACAAGAAGGGGGGGTTAGCTGGTGTTCCTCCGGGTGCTCCTGTCCAACCACGGCAGCCAGCTCCACTAACAACTACTACTACGCCAGATACCGTTGTCTTTCTGTATCTTGTGCCCAGTACAATAACCAAGAATGCGTCCCAAATGGCACCTCTATTCCCTATGTAGTGCACTACCAGGGCCCAGACACTAGTACACTATATGGGTTCCTGGTCAAAAGTAGTGCAATATATAGGGAATAGGGGTGCCTTTTGGGACGCAGGTCCGAGACGACTTCGGACAACCTATTTGACATAGTCCAATAACAACATCAAGAGTGAAACTGGTATAAAATAATCATAATAATAACAGCTGGAGTGTGCCGATGAAGCTGATTCCATACCAGAACCAGAGGTTGGGTACTTTGTCTGTGAAACTAAATCTGTCGTTCTGAGGCGGACAGATAACAGGGGAAATATAAGCCAGGTAATATGGGAACATCAGCTGTACCTGGGCCTGGGTTGGGTGGGGTATGGGAACATCAGCTGGGCCTGGGTTGGGTGGGGTATGGGAACATCAGCTGGGCCTGGGTTGGGTGGGGTATGGGAACATCAGCTGTACCTGGGCCTGGGTGGGGTGGGGTATGGGAACATCAGCTGGGCCTGGGTTGGGTGGGGTATGGGAACATCAGCTGTACCTGGGCCTGGGTTGGGTGGGGTATGGGAACATCAGCTGGGCCTGGGTTGGGTGGGGTATGGGAACATCAGCTGTACCTGGTACTGGGTTGGGTGGGGTATGGGAACATCAGCTGTACCTGGGCCTGGGTTGGGTGGGGTATGTGAACATCAGCTGTACCTGGGCCTGGGTTGGGTGGGGTATGGGAACATCAGCTGTACCTGGGCCTGGGTTGGGTGGGGTATGTGAACTTCAGCTGTACCTGGGCCTGGGTTGTACCTGTTCCCGGGTTGGGTGGGATGGTTCACCCTTCTTCTTTGTTTGAAGCAAACTGGACTGCTGGTTGGTTGGTTTGGAATCAGAAGAGAATAGATACTGTAGTGAATGTCCTCAATACCATTATGGGGTTGTAGGGGAGCATCCAAAATAGCTCCCTATTCCCTACATAGTGCACTACCCTCTTCAAAAGTAGTGCACTATGTAGAGAATAGGGTGCCATTGGGACACAGACTAGGTGTGTTGGAGACAGCTGGACAGATGACAGCTGGACACACCTACTATAGAGCTGGATAGTGATGTCTATAGAGCTGGATAATGTTGTCTATAGAGCTGGATAATGTGGTCTACAGAGCTGGATAATGTGGCCTACGGAGCTGGATAATGTGGTCTACAGAGCTGGATAATGTGGTCTATAGAGCTGGATAATGTGGTCTATAGAGCTGGATAATGTGGTCTATAGAGCTGGATAATGTGGTCTATAGAGCTGGATAATGTGGTCTATAGAGCTGGATAATGTGGTCTATGATTGTTATGTACTTTTGTCTACGCCTTCTGATTATTCTAATGTCTTGCCAGATTAATGATTTGTAGTGCCAACACGCTAACCTTTTTCCTGCCTGTAGTTTAGTCTTGTGAACAAAATGTCTAGCCAAAATGGAAAAAATGCCTGCACAAAAAGTGGAAGGGGGAATGACCAGAGTTTTAGAGCAACGTTGACGAAACGTTGACGAAACGTTTCGTGACAGGGTTGAATAATTCCACATATCTCCATCATCGCATGGGATGATGACATCATAATAGATTCCAAAACAGCTCTATGGGAGAAGCGTAAACGCAGAACTCTATGAACACCTCATTCCTCGGTTCTCACGCCATTTTCCCAGCATGCCTAGAGCTCATCGTGAGGTGGCCCGAAAACATATAAGCATGTTAACGCTCTGTCTCTTTCTGTACAATGTCCCCCCTCTCTCTCTCTCTCTCTCTCTCTCTCTCTCTCTTTCTGAAATCTCTGAATGCATTGATGTGTAGCAGGCCATTGATATATTTGGTTCCATTCGGTTTAGTTCTGTGTATTTGTATCATGGCCATCATCAGTTCTCAATTAGAGCCAAAATGCTCAGATAACAACAACAACAACAAAAAAAGGTGCATTTTAGTTTGTTAATAAATGAATGAACCTGGTGCTGAACGCTGATCTAGAGGTGCTACCACCACAGAGACTGCTGAGTCTCTCTGCCTCCCTCCCGCCCACGGGTCTCTCTCTCTCTCTGTCAGAGCATGGCCTTGTCCTCCGCCATCTGAGGGACCTGCCTGTCTCCAAAAACACTCAATGCTCGGGGAGAACAAGCAGGCACCTCAAGCCCTCACAGTTTACAGTGAAACATAACTCTCTCTCTCTCTCTCTCTCTCTAAACAAGGTGCCACCACTTTAGGATTTTGTCAATCAATCTGCACAAAAAAAAAAAAAAATACAACAACAGCTGTCTGAAGTTAATGTGATGTTTTATTATCATAATGTTTTAAGCTTTCATTTCAAGTGTAAATGATCCAAATCTGCACTAGGATGATTTTATTTATTTATTTATTTATTTATTGCTTTGAGAGGTTAAAATAAATAAACATTACAAATAACAAAATGCATCATTTTGACAAGCACCCAGGCCAGAGGCTTACAGCTCTTCTGATCAAAAGGAATGTGGGGAAAAGTATAGAAGGTGATTTGCTGTGTTGTATTACTCCTGTCATCTCTGTGTCCTAAACCTGTACGTATCTATTTCTGTTGTTACTGTAGAATTGGTTGTGATATTTTGTTAAAAGATGGATTTAATATTCCAATCAAGGCCACTAAAGGTTATCAATTAAAGGTATGAATTTGCTGTTGATTTTATGACATTATTATCGATGCTACTGGGGGGAATTAATGGTTAGTTAAATATTGATTCCATTTTTAGATTGTGCTGAATTGTTAAAGGGCGACTGCACTTCCTAATTTGTCTACGTGTTAGATTTGGTTCATTAAGACGTTTGCTCGGTGTCACGACTGAATTCAAAACGTGGGTTGGTTTTTTTGGGGGTTGATGTGGGTGTCTCTTGTGTGTGTTCACAGATGGGAAGAGTTAACCAAAGTATTTCGCAATTTAGCTTCAGCAGGCTGGTGTGCGACAGTGGCAAAATTGGTTTCGACTTTGGATAGGCTCTCTGGGGATAGTTAGGGACCGTCAATAAACACAGTGTAAATGGGACGATATTTTATTGTTGCACATATTTTAGTTATCTCATTAAATGCTTTGAATATTTGTATATGAATTACAAAACTGTATAGCTGATGAGATTTTTTTAAGTAATCGAAATTTGGAGCTATTGACTTTTTAAAATATTGTCCCGTTTAACACTGTGCAATTTTACTGATGGTCCCTAACTAGCTCCATAGCGCTATCGAATGTCAAACCAAATTGGCCGTGGGCATTATGATCGGGTCCAATGCAGCTGCGCTCCGAATTGATGATTACTTGGGTTCTGCCAGCTGTGGGTATGTGGGCAGAATTAAAATAAACCCAACCCACAGAGAACGGTTATGGTACCCATCATTCCGTGGTTGTTTTTCTATCATATCGCACATTTCTGTTATGGACGAGACTGACTTTATGAACCAAAACTTCACACTAGAATAAATGTTTTACTTTATATCGATGCCACATAGGCCATTTTCTAAAAATGCAAAGTTGCTTTTTCGGGGCAGTCGCTCTTTAAATGTATTTTCACAATTTTATTAGGATACGCCTATATAATTTGTCTAGGGGTATTCAAAAAGGTTGGACCAATGTCAATTATAAAGACCCTTTTGCTACAAGCCTAGCAGAATTATTATGAAAATAAAATCAAACAACTCATGTTGAGATAATACAGAATGATTTATTTGTTAAATATGAAAAACGATGTAGTAAATTGTTTCCTAGAATCCCCGTTCTTTTTGAAAAAATTGAAAACGGATGTCCACCAAAACTCTTATTTTTGGGGAATAATATGAATATTCTGAAACACATGGTGCTAAAGTTCTATTGTATGTGTTCTGTTTTTTTTTTTTTTTTTTAGATTTAAAAAAAATATATATATATATAAAATATTATGCCGAGAAATGTCATGTCAAAGCCTTACTGTAGATCAGACTGTTCATCATCCCAGAAGAGAAAAATAAATATAGTCTTTGAAAGTGAAAACAAACGTACCAGATGATATTGTATACTGTATTCACCTTTTTTGACAGATCGAATATGTATATGTACTGATGTGTGTGATGTATGATATAAAAAAACAGTAATGATAGATTTTCCCTGTTTATTAAAAGAGTTATTACTAAGTTGCTTCTCACTGAGACTTATTATTATGTTTTTTTTTTTTAATTGTTGGAAATTATTATGTCAGAGTCCACATCTGACATGACACCCTATTCCCTATACAGTACACTGGGCCCACATGGCACGGGTCAGAAGTAGTGCACTATATAGGGAATAGGGTGCCATTTGGCTCTGGTCAGAAGTAGTGCACTACGTAGGGAATAGGGTGCCAAAGGGCTCTGGTCTAAAGTAGTGCACTACATAGGGTGCCATTTGGAAGATATATAGATGTCAGACAGGAGATACAGTGATGCCACAAAGAGGTGATCAGTTACATATGGGCTTTACCTGAAATATTGGTATCGTGTCAAAGTCACCATTATTAGTCAGTTGTACAGTTGAAATGTGTCTTCCGCATTTAACCCAACCCCTCTGGGGGGGGGGCTGCCTTAATCAACATTCCACGTCTTCGGCGCCCGGGGGAACAGTGGGGTTAACTGCCTTGTTCAGGGGAAGAACGACAGGGATTCAGCTCAGGGATTCGAACTTGCAACCCTCCGGTTACAAGTCCAACGCTCTAACCACTAGGCTACCTGCCATCAAGTCTCATTATAGGCTATCCTCTATGCTGTTATAGAAAACCCCATATCTGATTACTAGCAGCTATTTCTGTTTCAATAAATATATATATTTATATAATATATATATATATATATTTATATAATAAAAACTAAATGTGTGTATTTCACATATGATAGCCTACATGGACAGGCACTGGCAATTCATAAAACAAAACAAACAATATTAAGGACAAATTATAATACACAGTGTAAAGATGCAGCCCGTTTTAAGGAGGGTTTTAGAAGACAGCTGGGTGCTGCATCCACCGCCATGACAACGTCTCATTGGTGTCACCTGGTGGTTGCTTTGTCACACTTCAGTTTCAGGGGAAATCGCAACTGGATTTAATGAATGTCAAAATAACTAATGGTTAAATATTTTTATTAGAACAGTTAGATTAGATAAATACATGTATCATCTATTAGTGCCGTCGATAATTATAAATCGTTTTTTTTTTTTTCTCCATGATTTTGCAATTGCTACAGATATTCCACACAATTTGTTCCGGAATTTGTCATTTCAGATTTACATCCACTGTGTTTTTTTTTGTTTTGTAATCGCACTTCATTCTCGCTCAACCAGTAAAATCTGTCAAACATCAGTGGAGGCTTCAGGTTTAAGGCCAGAGTCAATTGAAATTCATCTTGCGGATTCATTCTTTTTGATGTAAATAATGCATCTGTTTTGCAAAGATATCATCGTCAATTTGGCTACACTTTCTGATGTAGCGCTAGCGGTTCTGGGGCAGTGCCCTGTTACAACAATTTTGGACCCCCTTGTGGCCCCCACTAAATGTGGAGTATGAAATCATTTTTGCATAACACATTTTTGCTATCGTTATTTTTTTTTGACATCCGTTATTAGACAGTGGCAACGTGGAACACTAATTAAACCCACACATTTACTAGAGGGACATGGTCTTTTGCCTACTAATGCCTGCAATGCAGTGAAGAAAACGATACGACAACAATAACGTCTAATGCAACTGGCCCCTCTAACAGTACAACTGGCCCCTCTAACAGTACAACTGGCCCCAGCTTGCCCCCAGTTGAAATGGTCTAGAACCGCCACTGATATGCAGGTAGCTAGACCGGTGTGAAGTATGCACATCAACCTAAAATACTTCTGGGTCACGGATTTTTGGAATCCTTCAGAATAAAAGTCCCTCCTGTATACTTTGAAAAATGAGTAATTACAGCGAAAATTATGGAAAATGTGCACAATTATTGATATATTTTATACAAATTTATCATACAAAGAAAAATAAAAAATATTTGTATAAGATATAATTTATTTCGTTTTTTCAAGCCTAAATGGTAAACAATATGTTTTGTGTGTGTATGTATTGCACCATACAAAACAACACGAACTAAAATGATCTAATATCAGCCTACGCCATTCAGCCAGCTAGCTAACGTTAGATACCTAGCCAGTAGTTTCGCTTTGCCATATCTCCAAAATTGTTGTTGTCACGCCTCCCTTCGTCTTCTTCTATGATACAGTGGGGCAAAAAAGTATTTAGTCAGCCACCAATTGTGCAAGTTCTCCAACTTAAAAAGATGAGAGAGGCCTGTAATTTTCATCATAGGTACACTTCAACTATGACAGACGAAATGAGAAAAAGAAATCCAGAAAATCACATTGTAGGATTTTTTATTTATTTATTTGCAAATTATGGTGGAAAATAAGTATTTGGTCAATAACAAAAGTTTATCTCAATACTTTGTTATATACCCTTTGTTGGCAATGACAGAGGTCAAACGTTTTCTGTAAGTCTTCACAAGGTTTTCACACACTGTTGCTGGTATTTTGGCCCATTCCTCCATGCAGATCTCCTCTAGAGCAGTGATGTTTTGGGGCTGTCGCTGGGCAACACGGACTTTCAACTCCCTCCAAAGATTTTCTATGGGGTTGAGATCTGGAGACTGGCTAGGCCACTCCAGGACCTTGAAATGCATCTTCTGAAGCCGCTCCTTCGTTGCGGCGGTGTGTTTGGGATCATTGTCATGCTGAAAGACCCAGCCACGTTTCATCTTCAATGCCCTTGCTGATGGAAGGAGGTTTTCACTCAAAATCTCACGATACATGGCCCCATTCATTCTTTCCTTTACACGGATCAGTCGTCCTGGTCCCTTTGCATAAAAACAGCCACAAAGCATTATGTTTCCACCCCCATGCTTCACAGTAGGTATGGTGTTCTTTGGATGCAACTCAGCATTCTTTGTCCTCCAAACACGACGAGTTGAGTTTTTACCAAAAAGTTCTATTATGGTTTCATCTGACCATATGACATTCTCCCAATCCTCATCTGGATCATCCAAATGCTCTCTAGCAAACTTCAGACGGGCCTAAACATGTACTGGCTTAAGCAGGGGGACACGTCTGGCACTGCAGGATTTGAGTCCCTGGCGGCGTAGTGTGTTACTGATGGTAGGCTTTGTTACTTTGGTCCCAGCTCTCTGCAGGTCATTCACTAGGTCCCCCCATGTGGTTCTGGGATTTTTGCTCACCGTTCTTGTGATCATTTTGACCCCACGGGGTGAGATCTTGCGTGGAGCCCCAGATCGAGGAAGATTATCAGTGGTCTTGTATGTCTTCCATTTCCTAATAATTGCTCCCACAGTTGATTTCTTCAAACCAAGCTGCTTACCTATTGCAGATTCAGTCTTCCCAACCTGGTGCAGGTCTACAATTGTGTTTCTGGTGTCCTTTGACAGCTCTTTGGTCTTGGCCATAGTGGAGTTTGGAGTGTGACTAAGGTTGTAGACAGGTGTCTTTTATACTGATAACAAGTTCAAACAGGTGCCATTAATACAGGTAATGAGTGGAGGACAGAGGAGCCTCTTAAAGAAGAAGTTACAGGTCTGTGAGAGCCAGAAATCTTGCTTGTTTGTATGTGACCAAATACTTATTTTCCACCATAATTTGCAAATAAATTCATTAAAAATCCTACAATGTGATTTTCTGGATTTTTTTTCCTCATTTTGTCTGTCATAGTTGAAGTGTACCTATGATGAAAATTACAGGCCTCTCTCATCTTTTTAAGTGAGAGAACTTGCACAATTGGTGGCTGACTAAATACTTTTTTGCCCCACTGTATAGGAAACCAACGTTAAAAGGTGCATGCCGCCAGCTACTGTGCTGGATTGTATTGGTCAATCACGGTTTGCAACATTTCTAAATCTAACTTCTGAGATCATTTTTTTTTTAAACTACTAACTTCTAATAGACCCTGCCCCATCCCCAAAATCCCTTCCAACCCCCCCAAATGATCCTACACTTCAATATTTCCCTCTCTTCAACATACTTACAACAATATAACAGCACATGCTCCCACCATTTCATCGACCACACACTCCAGACACAAAACCATTCACATGTTTGCCAACAAGATGTAATGACGAGTTCAATGTACAATGTCTTAAGCGCAATCGAGCAAACACCACCTCTTGCTTTCTTAATCTGACCTTTGAATCTTGGTCCAGCGACCTTTCTTAGGAGGGCATATAAATGCCGGCCCTTGGGCTCGGAGTGCCATCTCTTCTGCCACACATCTATCAAAATGACTCTAATCTTACATTTGGCCTCACATCTACCCAGTGGAACATTAATATCAATTATATCAAGTTTCAACGCTCTTTTGGCTAACTGGTCTACAATGTCATTCCCTTCCACACCTGAATGTGCTGGGACCCAGCAGAATCTCACTACTACACCCAGTCTCTCAATTCTCCAGAATAACGTAAATTCTTCCAATAGTAGGTCCCTTCCTATTATATTTACCAGATGATAAAGTGTTCAATACCGACAGAGAATCTGAGCACACTATAATTCTAACAGGTTGTACGTCCTCCACCCACTGGAGGGCGACTACTATCGCCAGCAGTTCAACTGGGTATACTGACACTTCATCTGTTAGTCTTCTACATATCTGCACATCAAATTCAGGAACGTAAGCACCTGCTCCTGTGCGCCCACTATCTGGGTCCTTGGATCCATCTGTGAAAAGCAGTAAAAAAAAAAGAAAGAAAAAAAAGCATAAAAAACTTCTACCAAATTAATTGTCAACCAGTTTCCCTATATCACTGACTTCTGACCAATCTTTCCTTTTGTCTACCAAGGTTTGATCAACAACAGGATCCGGGAGGAACCATGGAGGAACATCCCCTATCACCACAGAAAGGGCCAACCTCCAACTCCCTCAAACCACTCTCATCAGCAAGCTTTCCAACTGTCCAACCAGAACCACTGCCTTGTCTACTAGTATATTCCCAACAGTCATCTAGAACAGTAGCAGTGGGATGCTCAACCTCACAGCCTTTCAACCCAATAAGCTAATGATAATTTTTTTACGCCGCATATCCAAAAGCATCTCACCTGCCTCCACGAGTAAGGCACATACAGATGTTGATTTAAAGTCTTTGCGGTTGTTCCAGAGCGCTATAAATATCCATCAACGATTGTCTGTCAGCACCCCATTCATAACCAGAGACCGAGCGCATAATATTTGCAACATTCACAACATTTATGACATGATCTTTCCATGTATATCGCTCATTGAACCGTAGACCCAAACCCTTCCCATAGGCTGTCCATACAGAAACAACTGTATATTATCAGAAACTTTCTTCTTCGAGAAGAACATACAACAAGACTTCGTCACTGACGATTTAAAACCCCAGTCAATCAACCATCTTTCAACATTCACTGTAGCTTGTTGAATAGATTTGATCACACGAGAGACATTCCTTCCCTTCTTCCAAACAGCTCCATCATCAGCATATAGGGAAGCCCCAATACTCCCCACCTACATTTGAAAAAACATTGTTAATCATAATGTTGAACAAAATAGGACTGATAGCACTGCCTTGAGGAATACCATTGTCAACTCCATAGCCATCAGATAAAATGGATACTATTTTAACTCGAAAAGAGCGTTTAAATAAGAAGACCAAAACCCAGTTATATTTTATCTCCCACCAATACCAAGTCTTTCCATCTGAATCCGTAGGCCTTCTCTCCACAAAGTGTCATAAGCCTTTTCAATGTCAAAAAAGTCAGTAGCCATTTTTTCAACTTCATTACTCACCTTTACTAATGCCTCTAAAGTAGATCTACCTTTACTAATGCATCCAAAGTAGATCTACCTTTACTAATGCATCCAAAGTAGATCTACCTTTACTAATGCATCCAAAGTAGATCTACCTTTACTAATGCATCCAAAGTAAATCTACCTTTACTAATGCATCCAAAGTAAATCTACCTTTACTGATGCATCCAAAGTAGATCTACCTTTACCGATGCATCCAAAGTAGATCTACCTTTACGGAATCCACTTTGACATTAAATCAATAAACCTCTATGTTCCAGGAAATATTTATCTTTTCCATCAGTTTACACAAGTCAGTGGTCAGTGCTATTAGTCTATAACTATCAGCACATGAAGAGTCCTTAGCAGGCTTTACAAAAAGGTAATATTACTGCAAGTTTCCCAACCAGAAGGTATAACCTCTTCACTCCAAATATTATTAAATAATCCCAGGAGAACATGTATGACCTCATCAGTTAGATGCTTAAACATTACATACCACAATGGATCATGACCTGTGGCTATATATATCTACAGCTTATTAAGGCTGATTGCATCTCATGTCGGGTAAAAACAGCCTCAAAAGAAGAGTCAAAAGTATCCCTTTATTTATTTTATTTTTTTATTTCACCTTTATTTAACCAGGTAGGCAAGTTGAGAACAAGTTCTCATTTACAACTGCGACCTGGCCAAGATAAAGCAAAGCAGTCCGACACATACAACACCACAGAGTTACACATGGAGTGAAACAAACATACAGTCAATAATACAGTAGGAAAAAAACTAATCTATATACAATGTGTGCAAATGAGGTAGGATAAGGAACATATGGCAATAAATAGGCCACGGTGGCAAAGTAACTACAGTATAGCAATTTAACACTGGAATGGTAAATGTGCAGTAGATGAATGTGCAAAGTAAAAATACTGGGGTGCAAAGGAGCAAGATAAATAAATGACTATGGTAGGGGATGAGGTAGTTGGTTGGGCTATGTACAGGTGCAGTGATCTGTGAGCTGCTCTGACAGCTGGTGCTTGAAACTAGTGAGGGAGATAAGTGCCTCCAGTTTCAACGATTTTTGTAGTTCGTTCCAGTCATTGGCAGCAGAGAACTGGAAGGAAAGGCGGCCAAAAGAGGAATTGGCTTTGGGGGTGGCCAGTGAGATATACATGCTGGAGCGAGTGCTACGGGTGGGTGCTGCTATGGTTACCAGCAAGCTGAGATAAGGCAGGGCTTTACCTAGCAGGGACTTGTAGATGACCTGGAGCCAGTGGGTCTGGCGACGAGTGTGTAGCGAGGGCCAGCCGACTAGAGCATACAGGTCACAGTGGTGGGTAGTATATGGGGCTTTGGTGACAAAGCGGATGGCACTGTGATAGACTGCATCCAGTTTGCTGAGTAGAGTGTTGGAGGCTATTTTGTAGATGACATCGCCGAAGTTGAGGATCGGCAGGATAGTCAGTTTTACTAGTTCAAGTTTGGCAGCATGAGTGAAGGAGGCTTTGTTGCGAAATAGAAAGCCGATTCTAGATCTAATTTTGGATTGGAGATGTTTAATGTGAGTCTGGAAGGAGAGTTTACAGTCTAGCCAGACACCTAGGTATTTGTAGTTGTCCACGTATTCTAGGTCAGAGCCGTCCAGGGTAGTGATGCTAGTCGGGCGGGTGGATGCAGGCAGCGAACGGTTGAAAAGCATGCATTTGGTTTTACTAGCGTTTAAGAGCAGTTGGAGGCCACGGAAGGAGTGCTGAATGGCATTGAAGCTCGTTTGGAGGTTAGTTAACACAGTGTCCAAAGAAGGGCCAGAAGTATACAGAATGGTGTCGTCTGCATAGAGGTGGATCAGAGAATCACCAGCAGCAAGAGCGACATCATTGATGTATACAGAGAAGAGAGTCGGCCCAAGAATTGAACCCTGTGGCACCCCCATAGAGACTGCCAGAGGCCCGGACAACAGGCCCTCGATTTAACACACTGAACTCTGTCGGCAAAGTAGTTGGTGAACCAGGCGAGGCAATCATTAGAGAAACCAAGGCTGTTGAGTCTGCCGATAAGGATGTGGTGATTGACAGAGTCGAAAGCCTTGGCCAGGTCAATGAATACGGCTGCACAGTAATGTCTCTTATCGATGGCGGTTATGATATCGTTTAGTACCTTGAGCGTGGCTGAGGTGCACCCGTGACCAGCTCGGAAACAGGATTGCACAGCGGAGAAGGTACGGTGGGATTCGAAGTGGTCAATGATCTGTTTATTAACTAGGCTTTCAAAGACTTTAGAGAGGCAGGGCAGGATTGATATAGGTCTATAGCAATTTGGGTCTAGGGTGTCACCCCCTTTGAAGAGCGGGATGACCGCAGCAGCTTTCCAATCTTTTGGGATCTCGGACGACACCAAAGAGAGGTTGAGCAGACTGGTAATAGGAGTTGCAACAATGGCAGCAGATAGTTTTAAAAAGAGAGGGTCCAGATTATCTAGTCCAGCTGATTTGTACTGGTCCAGATTTTGCAGCTCTTTCAGAACATCTGCTATCTGGATTTTGGTGAAGGAGAAGCTGGGAAGGCTTGGACAAGTAGATGCAGGGGGGGCGGAGCTATTGGCCGGGGTTGGGGTAGCCAACATGAGCATTTAAAATATCTCACCTGTGCTGCTTATATACTTCATCCAAAGTAACGCCCCTATGTACCCTACTAAACGTCAGCTTTCTCTTCATCAGCTACGTACATTTTTTGACCCACAACCAAAACTGGAATTCGAGTGGACTTGCTTCTTCCAGTCATCTTCTTCAACATAGACCAGACATCCCCCAGCTCAGTAGCCCCTGCCTATCGTAGAGCAGAACTGTCTCCATTCATTTCTCTTAACGACAGACTTAATGATCCTACGTACTAAATCTCTCTTCCTCAGGTGTCATATTCAAAACGCAACACTCTGTTAGTCTTGTGGCTTTCTCGAACCACCTTCCTTTTCTCGCCCGCTTCACTCACTGGTACGTATGCATTTGCAGCACCACCTCCCTCGGAGGTCTGGAGAATGTTGTATTGCAAAAAAATGGTTTGAATGGACCGCTGAGAGCAAGATTTTGATTGGATGTTACATTTCAAGAACCCCCCCCCCCCACACACACGCCCGTAGAAGGGCTGCTGTGTGTTATGTACGTCACTGTTTGCAAAGATACTTATTAACTAGCCAAAGATAGTTCAACTGTGATGTTCACAGCACGTCCAAATAAAGCATAGTGGGCAGAACGAGCACAGAGGTGGTAAAAGCCAAGCACGAGCTTTGCGAGATCCTATTGGCGCGTTGTAGCATGTATTTGCACATTTCCGTTAGGGAACGCCTCCTCTGTGAAGTGCGAGTGCGCACAAACTCAATTCAACCTTGCACTCCCTCTAAACAACGTTATTTAATTTTAATTTTTATACTTTGGCCAAGCGTCAAGTCTATAAAACTTAGTGCTCTGTGTACGTAACTCCGGCCACCTCGACCTGCCTCTCTCACACCGGACACCTCCGATCCCCAGCAACATGGGCACCCTTACAGTTGACTCACAAATGTATCCACTGAAACGACACAATCCTCTATCCCATTCCCTCCTGCACACTTCCCACATCTTGGAATCTCCCTCCTACACACGGCTGCGACATGACTATAAACATTGCACCTGAAAACAGTGCAGTGGATTCGCCACAAAAGCACTAACAGGATAATTGATATATCCTAACATGAACTTGTTGGGTAAAGACTGACTCAAAAACTCAAAAAGGACTGACAGTGACTCCTCTGTTTCAACACGCTCACCACCGGGTCTGTGTCACACCAAATGGTGGGCATCACAAACACCAGGAATCTTCGACTTCAATTGCTCCACCTCCACACTCCTAAGACCAAAGCAAGAAACAGATCTTGACCCAAGTTGTGCCGTACAGAGCGCGTGCTCCTTCTGATCTGAAGGAACACAAACAACCTTCACCCGTCCACTTCAGCTTACCTTCACCGACTCAACAGCACCCACCATATTTTCCACCCAATCTGAAACCACCCATGGATCAACCAAAAGGCCTTGTTTCCACCCTCTTCAAAAATCTCTCCCACTGGACCAAACTTATCACAACCATGTCAATCAATGCAAGGTTTCGGGTTCTGAGCTCCTTCTACCCCTCCCATTTTACCTATGGAACTCGACCTGGCAACGGCTCACTCTGTTTGAACTTGGCACCAATCTTTCTCGAAAATACACTCTCCCTTGTTTTTACTAGTTTCAACAGATTCGAACCCATCCTCTGCCTGCTTCAGTCTTTTCAACTTCCTCTCTCTTTGCCTCAAATCATCCTCCCTTAGCCAATTACCAGACTCCTTCTGAAAACATGAAACTTTTCTAAGACAAAATGTCTTTTTTAGCCTCCTGGAGAGACATGCTGAGCCCTGTACTGCCTCCACTTCACTTCAAACATACTACTCTATTTATCGCCGTTCCACCTCGCTCATCCATACCTGAGAAATCGTTCTAAACGGTGTGGCCGACTGTCAAAGGAGATCTATCGCTGGGCTGGAATAAAGGTCTGCTCAGCCAGTAGATCTACCGCTGGGCTGGAATAAAGGTCTGCTCAGCCAGTAGATCTATCGCTGGGCTGGAATAAAGGTCTGCTCAGCCAGTAGATCTATCGCTGGGCTGGAATAAAGGTCTGCTCAGCCAGTAGATCTATTTCTGGGCTGGAATAAAGGTCTGCTCAGCCAGTAGATCTATCGCTGGGCTGGAATAAAGGTCTGCTCAGCCAGTAGATCTATCGCTGGGCTGGAATAAAGGTCTGCTCAGCCAGTAGATCTATCGCTGGGCTGGAATAAAGGTCTGCTCACCCAGTAGATCTATTGCTGGGCTGGAATAAAGGTCTGCTCACCCAGTAGATCTATTGCTGGGCTGGAATAAAGGTCTGCTCACCCAGTAGATCTATTGCTGGGCTGGAATAAAGGTCTGCTCAGCCAGTAGATCTATCGCTGGGCTGGAATAAAGGTCTGCTCAGCCAGTAGATCTATCGCTGGGCTGGAATAAAGGTCTGCTCAGCCAGTAGATCTATCGCTGGGCTGGAATAAAGGTCTGCTCACCCAGTAGATATATTGCTGGGCTGGAATAAAGGTCTGCTCACCCAGTAGATATATTGTTGGGCTGGAATAAAGGTCTGCTCACCCAGTAGATCTATCGCTGGGCTGGAATAAAGGTCTGCTCAGCCAGTAGATCAGGGATCAGTAGAGCGAGGTGGGTGTTATGGAGTTTTTAATTTTTCACCTGAAATGATGCTGTAGTAATAACAGCCTTCTTGTTCCTACTCCTCTATCTAGTGTTAAGACTACGATGTCTAATCTTTACATACCAGTAGGATTATTTGTACATTTTTTAAGTGATGAAGTGTTAGTTCTTTGAAGTGAAGTGTTTAATTGTTTGTTTTAATTGGTAAACTATTATTCAAAATAAACTGGTGTCAATGTTTATTAATCTCATATCACAATCCTGTAATAAAGAGGGGAAGAAGGGTTCTGAGGGTTCTGTCTGTAACGTGTCTGTATTTCTGTGTTTTATTCTCAAATGAACATTTATTTTTTGTCTGGTTGTAAGTTCTCCAGTTGGTTTTATTTGATCGTCCCTGTCAGCCATGTGAATCCATTTAGCAGCTTTTCATATAGCATGCATCACCAACGCAGCCTTAGGCCTGATGGCATTACTGGCCTCATAGGGATCTGCCATCTGAGGCAGAGAATATCTCAACTCACTCATCTCCAATCTGACGACGAGGTTCATTTTATTTCATTCATTCATTTTAGCAACGTTGCAAAAGGATTTCAGTTGTATCCCATAAATAGACAGTGCGGTTGCTCTATATAGATCACTGACCCTGGATAAGCTAGCGACTGGGCTAACACAGCTAACCTTTTAGGCCAATAACAGCTGGTTCTCTCTCTCTCTCTCTCTCTCTCTCTCTCTCTCTCTCTCTCTCTCTCTCTCTCTCTCTCTCTCTCTCTCTCTCTCTCTCTCTCTCTCTCTCTCTCTCTCTCTCTCTCTCTCTCTCTCTCTCTCTCTCTCTCTCTCTCTCTCTCTCTCTCTCTCTCTCTCTCTCTCTCTCTCTCTCTCTCTCTCTCTCTCTCTCTCTCTCTCTCTCTCTCTCTCTCTCTCTCTCTCTCTCTCTCTCTCTCTCTCTCTCTCTCTCTCTCTCTCTCTCTCTCTCTCTCTCTCTCTCTCTCTCCTCGTCCATCCTGTCTGATGTCCACCCAGTCACTCTGTCCTGTCTGATGTCCTCCCAGTCACCCCGTCCCATAGTGTCTGATGTCCTCCCAGTCACCCCGTCCTGTCTGATGTCCTCCCAGTCACCCCGTCCCATAGTGTCTGATGTCCTCCCAGTCACCCCGTCCTGTCTGATGTCCTCCCAGTCACCCCGTCCTGTCTGATGTCCTCCCAGTCACCCCGTCCTGTCTGATGCCCTCCCAGTCACCCCGTCCTGTCTGATGCCCTCCCAGTCACCCCTTCCTGTCTGATGTCCTCCCAGTCACCTCGTCCTGTCTGATGTCCTCCCAGTCACCCAGTCCCATAGTGTCTGATGTCCTCCCAGTCACCCCGTCCTGTCTGATGTCCTCCCAGTCACCCCGTCCCATAGTGTCTGATGTCCTCCCAGTCACCCCGTCCTGTCTGATGTCCTCCCAGTCACCCCGTCCTGTCTGATGTCCTCCCAGTCACCCCGTCCTGTCTGATGCCCTCCCAGTCACCCCGTCCTGTCTGATGCCCTCCCAGTCACCCCTTCCTGTCTGATGTCCTCCCAGTCACCTCGTCCTGTCTGATGTCCTCCCAGTCACCCAGTCCCATAGTGTCTGATGTCCTCCCAGTCACCCAGTCCCATAGTGTCTGATGTCCTCCCAGTCACCCAGTCCCATAGTGTCTGATGTCCTCCCAGTCACCCAGTCCCATAGTGTCTGATGTCCTCCCAGTCACCCCGTCCCATAGTGTCTGATGTCCTCCCAGTCACCCCGTCCTGTCTGATGCCCTCCCAGTCACCCCGTCCTGTCTGATGCCCTCCTAGTCAATCCCTAAAATAGAATTCCTCTCCATCCTCACCAATAGCCACCATTGGATCGTAGTTATAATAGAAAACATGGAATAATAATGATAGCCGTCATCTCATAATCTGTCCAGAACTTGTATTCATTTAACAGCAGGTTTGCAAGTCACAAAAATGAATACAATTACATTGTTGTATAGTTCAACCCTTCTTTCAATCTTTCCTAAGTCACACCCATCTCTTTCCCTCTCCCTCCTAGTCCCCCTTTAAACCTCTTGGGGATAATTAAGGAGCAGTGGGGCGCTAGCGCCCATCCTTGACAACATCCGGGAAAATGCAGAGCGCCAAATTCAAATTACAAATGTAGTAATATAAAACATTCATGAAAATAAAAGTGTTGCACATTGTTCAAAAGCTTAGAATCTTGGCAATCTCACAGTGTTGTCAGATTTCAAAAAGGCTTTACGGTGAAAGCACAACATTTGATTGACTGAGGACAGCGCCCCGCGTACTTCAACCATTAGCATAATAATATAACCAGCATGGGTGTCACAAAACTCATAAAAAGAGATAAAATAAATCGCTTACCTTTGAAGATCTTCTTCTCATGGCAATCCGAAAGGTCCAAGCAAGACAATCAATGTTCCTTTTGTTCGAAGAAGTCCCTCTTTATATCCATAAAGCTCCGTTTGGTTGGCGCGTTCTGTTCAGAAAATCCACCGTTCACCATTATACAAGACAAAAAATATACCTATCAACTTTGTCCAAACAAATCAAACAATGTTTCTAATCGATCCTTAGGTACACTAATATGTATATTAACGATAATATTTCACACGGATAATATCCTGGGCGATAGAAAAGGAAAAAAAAAGAGAAAAGTGACTTCCTCACTCCCCTTGGAAAAACTTATTTTACTCCTCTATTTTTCTAGATAAACGCATGAAACCTTGTCTAAAGACTGTTGACATCTAGTGGAAGCCATAAGTGAGTACCAGGCATTTTACTTTGGGCACGCCAGACTCTCCAAAACTCCAAACACTGCTGCCGCTCCCTAACAGGCACAACCATCTCCATTCCTCTCCCCCTCCTAGTAAGCAAGGAGAGGGACCAACTTCGACTGAAGTCGTGACACCAATACCTTGACCTTGTTGTCCTTAAGCCATTTTGCTACAACTTTGGAAGTATGCTTGGGGTCATTGTCCAATTGGAAGACCCATTTGTGACCAAGCTTTAACTTCCTGACTGATGTCTTGAGATGTTGCTTCACTATATCCACATAATTTTCCTCCCTCATGACGCCATCTATAAGTGCACCAGTCCCTCCTGCAGCAAAGCACCCCCACAACATAATACTGCCACCCCCGTGCTTCACGGTTGGGATGGTGTTCTTCGGCTTGCAAGCCTCCCCCTTTTTCCTCCAAACATAACGATGGTCATTATGGCCAAACAGTTCTATTTTTGTTTCATCAGAGCAGAGGAAATTTCTCCAAAAAGTACAATCTTTGTCCCCATGTGCAGTTGCAAACCGTAGTCTGGCTTTTTTATGGCGGCTTTGGAGCAATGGCTTCTTCCTTGCTGAGCGGCCTTTCAGGTTATGTCGATATAGGACTCGTTTTACTGTGGATATAGATACTTTTGTATCTGGTTCCTCCAGCAGGTCCTGTGCTGTTGTTCTGGGTTTGGTTTGCACTTTTCGCACCAAAGTACGTTCATCTCTAGGAGACAGAATGCGTCTCCTTCCTCAGCGGTATGATGGCTGCGTGGTCCCTTAGGTGTATACTTGCGTACTATTGTTTGTACAGATGAATGTGGTACCAAGGACAAACCAGACTTCTGGAGGTCTACACAATTTTTTGAGGTCTTGGCTGATTTCTTTTGATTTTCCCATGATGTCAAGCAAAGAGGCACTGAGTTTGAAGGTAGGCCTTGAAATACATCCACAGGTACACCTCCAATTGACTCAAATGATGTCAATTAACCTATCAGAAGCTTCTAAAGCCATGACATAATTTTCTGGAAATTTACCAGCTGCTTAAAGGCACAGTCATCTTAGTGTATGTAAACTTCTGACCCATTGGAATTGTGATACAGTGAGTTATAAGTGAAATAATCTGTCTGTAAACAATTGTTGGAAAATGTACTTGTGTCATGCACAACCGACTTGTCCTAACCGACTTGTCAAAACTATAGTTTGTTAACAAGAAGTTTGTGGAGTGGTTGAAAAACAAGTTTTAATGACTCCAACCTAAGTGTATGTAAACTTCCCAGTTCAACTGTATATCAAGAGCAGACTAAGGAGCACTCTCTCACAAGAACACCTAGAGGCCTTCATGCTGATGGCCACCGAGAAGGACATCCTAATGGCCCTGGATACTGACATGGTGATCGACAGAGTTGCAGAGAAAAGCGAGCTGTTGAGAAAATTCTCTCTTTTTCCTGTCTGTAATATTGCTGTCCAGTACTTGGACAGAGTGAAGCCAGCCAGTTCTATGTCTCAGTGAGTATTGTGGTTATTAAAGCATCTCTTTTTTTTTACTCTAGGCTTCAGGTGATGTAGATGAATCATGACTCATGATGGCTTGTGCTGCTCTCTTACAGGTTACGTTCTATTTTTGGAGAGATGTTCAACCATTGTGTTTTTTAGAAGGTGTACTCCCCATGACATAAAGCCAGCCAGCTGACCCTGAGCAGCAGTTAGACAGTTCTATGTCTCAGTGATATTATAGCATCTCTTTTTCACTCTAGGCCCCATGCATATGGTATGTATCAGTCAGCAGGAGGCACCGTCTCAGCATCTGGTAACAACACAGTGGACATTCTTTTTTTCAGGATGAGCAGCATTTATTCTTCATTTCCACCTCATCTTAATTTCCATCAGGGCCATCCTCCACTGTCCTGGTCATGTATTCCTGTCTGTTCTGTTTTGGTGTAGGGTTTTTCTGTTCTAGGTTCTCTATTTCTATGTTGGGGTAATGCTTCCCAATTAGAGGCAGCTGAGTGTCGTTACCTCTAATTGGGAACCATATATATGTTTGTAGTTTTCACTAGGGGTTTGTGGGTTATTGTTTGTACATAGCCTTGTTAGTTTGTTATGTTCATGTTACGAGCGCTGGTCGCATACGTTTTGTTGTTTTGACTCAGTATACTGGATACCTCGCTGCGCCTTGGTCTGTCCCTTCTGGAGATCGTGACAATTCCTCCAGTCATTTCCACTGTACAGAGAGGCTCCTCAGCTCACACTGCAAATTGTCAACAGTTGCTCGGCTATCTAATCAAAGCAAACATGTTGCTGAGCTCTTGAAGGGGTTATCTCTGGAAGACCATTGGATGTTATTTGGGAAGAGTTTCTAGGGTCCAGAAGGGCTAGGTCAGCGTCTCGAGTGCCATGAGACAGAAATCGCCTGTGGATACTCTCTGTGACTGTATCCATCATTTGATTATGGATTTGAACTTTATAGGCACTCTCTGCCTCTGTCAAAGCTTCATCTTGAGCCATCTTTCCAGACATGATTTTCTTGTTGCTTGCCCTTTTCTGTGGCAGAGTGGCTTCCACGTCCTCCAGCTCTGTGTCCTCATCCTGTTCTTTTGACCTTCTTATTTGCAAACTGAACAAATGTGTCTGTAGCTGCCTTTAATGGTGTCAACGTCTCTTGACATTCCTTTCAGTGTTTCCTGTGTAGCCACAACCAATCGATGGGCAGACAGGATGTCCGTCCCACTTGTCTGCAGGCATTTGGACAGTGGTGACGTGTTCTCAAATATCCTAAGAAATATTTGAGCTGTCAATATCGTCTCATACCGGAGAAGAGCCTCAGTAAATCATCTTGCCTTCACCCGACCGGTTACTTTAATCTTACCACTCACTTTTAAGACATTCTTCTATTTAGCCATTTTTTTCAGTGAGAACTTGACACTATGGAGGTTATACGTTTCAAATTCTTTGGAAGATTATTCCAAAGAATGGCAGCTGAGTATAAAAAAAAAAGTAATCTTTCCCGATAGCGCTTTAAATCTAAAAGGAACAACGTCAGTTTCACTCCTTCTAGTTGAATATTTATGGTTATCCCTTACTAAGATCAAGTAGTTACAAAAGTATCTGTGGACAATCTGATGTACAAGACATTGTTCTATCTGAGCGACTCTCTCCTCCTCTTTAAACCATCTAAGGCTTTCAAAGGGGGAAAGAGTCAAGATGCGTAAGTGCTCAAAGTTTAAGAATAATCCTGACTAATTTGTTCTGAGATGTCTGCAATTCATTTTTTTTTTATATCTTGGGGGCACTATTGCACCAGGAAGAGCATGCATAGTCCAAGTGGCACTGAACAAGATCCCCTGCCAATGTCCCCATTGCATTCTTATCCAGATATTTGGAGGTTCTAGCCAGGAACCTAATTTTATGGTTCACTTTGGCGATAATGTTTTGTGCCATGCTCTCCCCTGTCAGATGGTTATCTAGTACACATCCAAGATAATTAACAGAGTCTTTTGCTGTGACTACTATGTCACCTACTACCACCTTAACATCTGGGGATTTCCTCAGTTTCACTTTGGACCTGAATGAGATGGACTCTGTTTTTCCACGGTGAAGTAACAGCTTACTGTCATATAGCCATTTACTGACATTCAGATGTTCAGCACTGAGGGCTTTCTCAACCACATTTTTGTCTTTGTGGGGAAACCAACAATTCATAATAATCTGCATATAGGAAAATGTCACATGTACAGGCATATTTATGATCATTTATATACAATAGAAATAAAAGTGGACCCTGCACACTCCCTTGGGGTACCCCGCAGTTCAAGATTTGGGGTTTAGACAGGGTCCCATCCACATCCACCATCTGTTTTCTTCCTTGCAGGTAACAGCTGACCCATTTTACTGCTAAATTGTTAAAGCACATGGCTCTTAGTTTGATTAACATAATCTTATGATCTACTGTATCAAACACCTTTTTGAAACACCCCATAGCAACCTGATTGACAAGGTAACTTGCTAACTAATGTATTAGCTATAGTTGTAAATAGCTATTCAGACTGTCTGCAACTATTCAGACTGTCTGATGTAACCTTTCCTCCAATGTCCAAGCTAAGATTGAGAGTCTTTAATCTGTTACTGTAACCTAACAGCTTCAGACCCTTACATAATTTACTCGGATTGTTCATATTTTCAACTATTGTCATTAAAATATTATTTCTTGGCCTTCTGTATCATCCTGTTGACCTCATTTCTTATAGTCTATAAATATATCATCTGCCCTGGATTTCCTGAACTCCAGAAAGTGTTAATTTCTACGCTTAATTGCCTTTAAAATGTTTTCATTTATACATGGTTCAGTTCTTTGCTTAATTCTAACTTTTTCACTGGAGCCTGCTCATCTACAGCATGGAAAAACAACGATTTAAAATGGCCCCAGGCATTCTCCACCTCATTGTATTTCAATACAGCAGACAAGTCCAATTTGCTCAAACAATTAACCAAACATTCTGCACTATAATTCTTCACTTCATTTATGAAGTTATGACAATTAAAAAAAACTTTTCTGAACATTCCTACAGTACTACAGAAAATGGAATGGAATGATCACTGAGCAACCCCACTGTTTGATCTGACACCAATGACGGTTTGGGTAGAAGGACAGACCCCGGTGGGCTCATTAATCAGCTGGTATAAAGCCAATGGATTACCAAAAATTCTTAAGAGCTTTAAAAGTAGCATGGCCCTTTTTTTTCTTTTTTTTAGCATATCTGAATTAAAATCACCAGCAACAATAACCTTTGATTTACCAAAGTCTGTACAGTTGGAACAAGTCTCCTCCAACAATTCATACAACTTGTACTGGTCTGGTGGTCTATAACAGGTTCCAACTATAATAGGTTGACGTTTGGTAATAAAATGTCCAACCACACAGCTTCAATCTCGTCATGGTTTAAATCTGATCTATAGTTGAACCCAGTATCTGATCTTACATAAGTACAAACTCCCCCACTTTTGCGATTGCGGTCTCTTCTAATTACTACATCATTTTCTACTTCAATCTCAGGTGGGGTTTTTTATCAAACCATCCAATCATATTTCGGTAAAGCGAAGCACTCCCACCTTACAGTTACTAGAGAGTAGGCACATTTCCTCAATCTTAGGAAGAAGACTTCTAATGTTGAAATGAAGGATGTGTAGTCCTCTCGTGGAAAAACACCTTTTCTAGAGTCAAGTTTTCCTCCTCTGTTGGAACTGTCAGGAGAGTTCTCCTCCTCTGTTAAAACTGTCAGGAGAGTTCCACCCTTCTGTTCGAACCTGATCTTCTGATTAAAACCGCATACTTTGTCAAAAGGACATCGACTTGATGTACAAAAAGGGCCAGAATCTATAAACCTTAATATAAAAGCGTAGATAAGAACGCTGTCAACACGGCAAACTTTCCGTCTGCCATCCTTGCCTTCCGGCTGATCCAGCAATGCCATGGATATGGTGTTGGATGTGCTGGTGATGGATATGCTGGTGATGGATGTGTTGGTGTTGGACGTGCTGGTGATGGATATGCTGGTGATGGATGTGTTGGTGTTGGACGTGCTGGTGATGGATGTGCTGGTGATGGATGTGTTGGTGTTGGACGTGCTGGTGATGGATGTGCTGGTGATGGATGTGCTGGTGATGGACGTGCTGGTGATGGATGTGCTGGTGATGGATGTGTTGGTGATGGATGTGCTGGTAATGGATGTGCTGGTGTTGGATGTGCTGGTGATGGATGTGCTGGTGATGGACGTGCTGGTGATGGATGTGTTGTTGTTGGATGTGCTGGTGATGGATGTGTTGTTGTTGGATGTGCTGGTGATGGATGTGCTGGTGATGGATGTGCTGGTAATGGATGTGTTGTTGTTGGATGTGTTGGTGATGGATGTGCTGGTGTTGGATGTGCTGGTGATGGATGTGTTGTTGTTGGATGTGCTGGTGATGGATGTGCTGGTGATGGATGTGCTGGTGTTGGATGTGGTGGTGTTGGATATGCTGGTAATGGATGTGATGGTGATGGATGTGCTGGTGATGGATGTGCTGGTGTTGGATGTGCTGGTGTTGGATGTGCTGGTGTTGGATGTGCTGGTGATGGATGTGCTGGTGATGGATGTGCTGGTGTTGGATGTGCTGGTAATGTATGTGTTGGTGATGGATGTGCTGGTGATGGATGTGCTGGTGTTGGATGTGGTGGTGTTGGATATGCTGGTGATGGATGTGCTGGTGTTGGATGTGCTGGTGATGGATGTGCTGGTGTTGGATGTGCTGGTGATGGATGTGCTGGTGTTGGATGTGCTGGTGATGGATGTGCTGGTGATGGATGTGCTGGTGTTGGATGTGCTGGTGATGGATGTGCTGGTGTTGGATGTGCTGGTGATGGATGTGCTGGTGATGGATGTGCTGGTGATGGATGTGCTGGTGTTGGACGTTCTGGTGATGGACGTGCTGGTGATGGACGTGTTGTTGTTGGATGTGCTGGTGATGGATGTGCTGGTGATGGATGTGTTGGTGTTGGATGTGCTGGTGATGGATGTGCTGGTGATGGATGTGCTGGTGATGGACGTGTTGTTGTTGGACGTGTTGGTGATGGATGTGCTGGTGTTGGATGTGATGGTGTTGGATGTGCTGGTGTTGGATGTGCTGGTGATGGATGTGCTGGTGTTGGATATGCTGGTGTTGGATGTGTTGGTGTTGGATGTGCTGGTGATGGATGTGTTGGTGATGGATGTGCTGGTGATGGATGTGCTGGTGATGGACGTGCTGGTGATGGACGTGCTGGTGTTGGACGTGCTGGTGATGGACGTGCTGGTGATGGACGTGCTGGTGATGGACGTGCTGGTGATGGACGTGCTGGTGATGGACGTTCTGGTGATGGACGTGCTGGTGTTGGATGTGCTGGTGATGGATGTGCTGGTGATGGATGTGCTGGTGATGGATGTGTTGGTGATGGATGTAATGGTGTTGGATGTGCTAGTGATGGATGTGCTGGTGTTGGATGTAATGGTGATGGATGTGCTGGTGATGGATGTGCTGGTGATGGATGTGCTGGTGTTGACTGTGCTGGTGTTGGATGTGCTGGTGATGGATGTGCTGGTGATGGATGTGCTGGTGATGGATGTGCTGGTGTTGGATGTGCTGGTGATGGATGTGCTGGTAATGGATGTGCTGGTGATGGATGTGCTGGTGATGGATGTGCTGGTGATGGATGTTCTGGTGATGGATGTGCTGGGGTTGGATGTGCTGGAGGTGCTGGTTCCCTATGCTCTCTGTTTTGTCTGTTTTGTTAACTCACCCTCCGGTGGGAGGTCAGCAAGTGGTTGGAAACGGTTATTCCATGCCACTCCATCGTAATCAAAATAGTTAAAAACGTTGCCCTTCTAAAATATCAAGAGGAGGAAGAGGAGGAAGAGGAAGAGGGGGGGATAAAAATGAAGACAAAAACAGAAAAACAAACAGAAACGGGAATAAGCGGAAACTCACAAAGTTTGAAACTCACAAAGTTTGAAACCTGAAGTTTTCAGCTTCCTGCTAGTCCTTTAGTTTGCAAGGTAAAATAAACATTTATTTTAAAACTTTACAGCTGGAAAATCTTGAATTCAACTGGAACTTAAAATGCTTTGTTTGAGTCCTCAGAGCGCTTTGAAAGAATTGTGTGCACATCACCAACCTTAATGTTCATTAGAGAGAAGTTTCTGTTGAATTTCTTCTTTTTATGGGACTGGTTTGTGGGACTGGATGAAGTAAAATGTTAAATAAGGGTTCTGAGTTTGAAAGGCCCAAAGAGGGTAGATTAAAAGAGCTCCTGACATTTTGCCCGTGTAAGGCTTCTTCAGAGGAAGACATGAGGGAAAGGAGAAAAAGACTTGAACAAAGTGTTAACCCTCTCCTCCTCCTCCGTGCAGGTCTCTGGGGTCTCTGGGGTCTCTGGAGACGCTGGGGACTCTGGGGTCTCTGGGGTCTCTGGGTTATCTGGGGTCTCTGGGTTATCTGGGGTCTCTGGGGTCCTTGGGGACTCTGGGGTTTCTGGGGACTCTTGGGTCTCTGGGGCATCTGGGGTCCCTGGGGACTCTGGGGACTCTGGGGTTTCTGGGGACTGGGGCCTCTGGGTCTCTGGGGACTCTTGGGTCTCTGGGGCATCTGGGGACTCTGGGGTCTCTGCCTAAAGAATGGTAGGGCAAACACTGCACTGAGTTGTGAACATTTTGACTACACCCTTTTGATTTCAACTAAACCTTCTATACATGTCGGCCCATTGTAGAAGTGCTCAGAAAGAGACTTCAACTAAACCTTCTATACATGTCGGTCCATTGTAGAAGTGCTCAGAAAGAGACTTCAACTAAACCTTCTATACATGTCGGTCCATTGTAGAAGTTCTCAGAAAGAGACTTCAACTAAACCTTCTATACATGTCAGTCCATTGTAGAAGTGCTCAGAAAGAGACTTCAACTAAACCTTCTATACATGTCGGTCCATTGTAGAAGTGCTCAGAAAGGGACTTCAACTAAACCTTCTATACATGTCGGTCCATTGTAGAAGTGCTCAGAAAGAGACTTCAACTAAACCTTCTATACATGTCGGCCCATTGTAGAAGTGCTCAGAAAGGGACTTCAACTAAACCTTCTAAAGTCAAAGTCACCATTATTAGTCAGTTGTACAACCGAATGCCTTCAACCGAAATGTGTCTTCCGCATTTAACCCAACCCCTCTGAATCAGAGAGGTGCGGGGGGCTGCCTTAATCGACTTCCACGTCTTCGGCGCCCGGGGAACAGTGGGTTAACTGCCTTGTTCAGGGGCAGAACGACAGATTTTTCCCTTGTCAGCTCGGGGATTCGAACTTGCAACCCTCCGGTTACAAGTCCAACGCTCTAACCACTAGGCTACCTGCCGCCCCTCTATACATGTCGGCCCATTGTAGAAGTGCTCAGAAAGGGATTTCAACTAAACCTTCTATACATGTCGGCCCATTGTAGAAGTGCTCAGAAAGGGACTTCAACTAAACCTTCTATACATGTCGGCCCATTGTAGAAGTGCTCAGAAAGAGACTTCAACTAAACCTTCTATACATGTCGGCCCATTGTAGAAGTGCTCAGAAAGGGATTTCAACTAAACCTTCTATACATGTCGGCCCATTGTAGAAGTGCTCAGAAAGAGACTTCAACTAAACCTTCTATACATGTCGGTCCATTGTAGAAGTGCTCAGAAAGAGACTTCAACTAAACCTTCTATACATGTCGGTCCATTGTAGAAGTGCTCAGAAAGAGACTTCAACTAAACCTTCTATACATGTCGGTCCATTGTAGACGTGCTCAGAAAGAGACTTCAACTAAACCTTCTATACATGTCGGTCCATTGTAGAAGTGCTCAGAAAGAGACTTCAACTAAACCTTCTATACATGTCGGTCCATTGTAGAAGTGCTCAGAAAGGGACTTCAACTAAACCTTCTATACATGTCGGTCCATTGTAGAAGTGCTCAGAAAGAGACTTCAACTAAACCTTCTATACATGTCGGCCCATTGTAGAAGTGCTCAGAAAGGGACTTCAACTAAACCTTCTATACATGTCGGCCCATTGTAGAAGTGCTCAGAAAGGGACTTCAACTAAACCTTCTATACATGTCGGCCCATTGTAGAAGTGCTCAGAAAGAGACTTCAACTAAACCTTCTATACATGTCGGCCCATTGTAGAAGTGCTCAGAAAGGGATTTCAACTAAACCTTCTATACATGTCGGCCCATTGTAGAAGTGCTCAGAAAGGGACTTCAACTAAACCTTCTATACATGTCGGCCCATTGTAGAAGTGCTCAGAAAGAGACTTCAACTAAACCTTCTATACATGTCGGCCCATTGTAGAAGTGCTCAGAAAGGGATTTCAACTAAACCTTCTATACATGTCGGCCCATTGTAGAAGTGCTCAGAAAGGGACTTCAACTAAACCTTCTATACATGTCGGTCCATTGTAGAAGTGCTCAGAAAGGGATTTTTTGGACCTGAATACCAAAACATTCTAGAGGTAAAGGTGCATACCCCACCATCCTGTGAGACATCCATGTCTTCATCACTGGAAAAGATAAAACAGTTAAGATTTATATAATTTTAAAGGTTACAAACAGGGTTGTCAAACTATTTTATAATATCTGGAAACAATTTATATAAATAAAACCTTTAACGTCAATTACATGTTTTTCCTATTTGCGTATGTTGTAGCTTAGACCCTTTTTTACATCATCTTGATGTGTTTGTGTTTGTGCTCTTGAATACAGGCTGTCATGCTTTGTGGTACAACAAAGACAGTTGGAGGTTCACACAGAGAATGTTGACTTGAATGGGAATATCTGTTGTTTTAAATTATACTGTCCAATCCTCATATAAATATACTGTATATAGAATAGAAGTAGGCATGATCATTTAAATTGAAATTCAACAGCGGGAGGACCGGCGGCCAATTTTTCGTGGTAGTAATTAGAAGTAAAAAATTTACATCAAACTCAAATTTCAATGGTGTATTAGCTAAAATGCAATGGTCCGAATGGATAAGTCCATTCTATGAATTATATTTCTACGATTGAAATGACACCCACCCTGTATCCCCTCCAACCTTCCCCAAATACAGATGTAAATATTATACTTACGCTAAACAAAATGTATTATATTCTTACTGCCATTTACTTTGTGTTCGGGAATCTTATATTTTATTGTTTCTTATTGTTGTTGTCCAGAAGGAAGCTGCCAGTGAGTATTTTCGTTGGACGATGTATAGCGTGCGGTATCCCGTACATACGAGTAACACAACTCGAAACATATCCTACTCTCTAATCCAGTAAGGCACTCCCTTTCCTCTTGTCTTGCACTCCTCGACTTCCCTCTCTTGCCCTTTCTCTCTCTTAGAGTGCTCAGTCTGTTTCTCCTCCTCCTTCTTCTCCATTTTCCTCCACCTCTCTGGTTACTGTCTTTTTTTACCTTATTTTCCTCTTTGTCTCATCTCCCAGTATTTCACCACTCAACCACAATGTGTCCATTACATATCTTCACCAGGAGGGGGCGGTATAGTTAATGTGGAATGATACAGCGATTGTCTGAAGCGCAGCTCTGCGTTTTGAAACCACTGAATCAGATGAATGGACAAACCCCAGTAAACTATGTCCCAAATGACATCCTATTCTTTATTTAGTGCACTACCTATGACCAGAGCCTGTCAAATCCTATTTCGCTCTGAGGCATAATATAAAATAAAAAAAATACAGAAATGTTCACAACCAACACCCCCATGTGTCCTGTTGTGTACCAGCGTCAACCTATAGTTAAAAACGCATACGAAGCTCATGTGATTGGCTTAGGAAGCCCATGTGACCAGGTTACGAAGCTCATATGACCATGTTACCGTGCTCTTATGACTGGCTTTGGAAGCCCATGTGACCAGGTTAAGAAGTTCATATGACCATGTTACCGTGCTCTTATGACTGGCTTAGGAAGCCCATGTGACAAGGTAAAGAAGTTCATATGGCCATGTTACCGTGCTCTTATGACTGGCTTAGAAGCCCATGTGACCAGGTTCGGCTCATATGATCATGTTATCGTGCTCTTATGACTGGCTTAGGAAGCCCATGTGACAAGGTTAAGTTCATATGGCCATGTTACCGTGCTCTTATGACTGGCTTAGGAAGCCCATGTGACCAGGTTCTGGCTCATATGACCATGTTACCGTGCTCTTATGACTGGCTTTGGAAGCCCATGTGACCAGGTTAAGAAGTTCATATGACCATGTTACCGTGCTCTTATGACTGGCTTAGGAAGCCCATGTGACAAGGTAAAGAAGTTCATATGGCCATGTTACCGTGCTCTTATGACTGGCTTAGGAAGCCCATGTGACCAGGTTCCGAAGCTCATATGATCATGTTATCGTGCTCTTATGACTGGCTTAGGAAGCCCATGTGACAAGGTTAAGTTCATATGGCCATGTTACCGTGCTCTTATGACTGGCTTAGGAAGCCCATGTGACCAGGTTACGAAGCTCATATGACCATGTTACCGTGCTCTTATGACTGGCTTTGGAAGCCCATGTGACCAGGTTAAGAAGTTCATATGACCATGTTACCGTGCTCTTATGACTGGCTTAGGAAGCCCATGTGACAAGGTAAAGAAGTTCATATGGCCATGTTACCGTGCTCTTATGACTGGCTTAGGAAGCCCATGTGACCAGGTTACGAAGCTCATATGACCATGTTATCGTGCTCTTATGACTGGCTTAGGAAGCCCATGTGACAAGGTTAAGTTCATATGGCCATGTTACCGTGCTCTTATGACTGGCTTAGGAAGCCCATGTGACAAGGTAAAGAAGTTCATATGGCCATGTTACCGTGCTCTTATGACTGGCTTAGGAAGCCCATGTGACCAGGTTACGAAGCTCATATGACCATGTTACGGTGCTCTTATGACTGGCAAAAAAATACTCATATGACTGTCTTATGAATGTGCTTATGATCGTACGACTGGCTTACGAGCACATTTGACCACTTAACCAGGTTACTATGTTCTTATATTCATATGACTGTCTTTTCTCATATGGGCTACAAGATATCACTGAATTACGATACTCATATGGGTTACCAGACATCACTGAATTCCACCCCACACATTCTCTACATAGCTGTGACGGTAGCTATCTTTGGCACGTCGACTCTCTCTGGCCCCTCCAAAGTGTCCTGCATGGCTGGCTTATTATAGGAGGTGATGCATCCCGAGGTGTCCTCACTCACTGTCACCTGAGTAGCCACGAATCTTAGCCCCCCGAGTTATTTTACTGCCATTCAGACTCGTACAAGACAGGACAGTTAGATGACAATTAACTAACCTTTTCACAGGAAGGGACGATTCTTACTTCGTAATGTCAGATGTTCACTTTTTCTTATTTTCCTCTTTCTCAGATTTTCCCCTATTGTCCGATCAACTTAAGTACATAACTCTTGTTGACTCCTATCACAAAGTGACATTCGACCAGTGGAGTGGGGAGTTAGGATTCGTCCCTGTAGTCACTAACCCTGAGCCCTGAGCGACACTGACCAGTGTAACTACACAACGATACGTCACCAAATAGCGACACAACCTTCTATGCACTTATCGAATCAAATCAAAAACGTATTTCCTGTTAAAAACCTGATTTAAGTCTAAAATCTGTGGATTCATTTCCTATTTCCTATTTTCTAAGACAGTTCTAGTGGACTACAGAGGCAGTAGGGTGGTACCTTATCTCCCTAACTCTAAACAAATGTCATGCTGCTACTGAGGCCTCAGTCCAACGGACGTGGTTATTAGCTGGGTCATAAAGCCTCTTCTCAGTCCAATGGAAGTGGTTATTAGCTGGGTCATGAAGCCTCTTCTCAGTCCAATGGACGTGGTTATTAGCTGGGTCATGAAGCCTCTTCTCAGTCCACCTGTCTGCCTAAAATGACATACCCAAATCTAACTGCCTGTAGCTCAGGCCCTGAAGCAAGGATATGTATATTATTGGTTCCATTTGAAAATAAACACATTGAAGTTTGTGGAAATGTGAAAGGAATGTAGGAGAATATAACACAATAGATCTGGTAAAAGATAAAAAAAAATGTACCATCATCTTTGAAATGCAAGAGAAAGGCCATAATGTATTATTCCAGCCCATGTGCAATTTAGATTTTGGCCACTAGATGGCAACAGTGTATGTGCAAACTTTCAGACTGATCCAAAGAACCCTTGCATTTCTGTTCAAAATTTTGTATCAAGACTAACCAAATGTGCCTAATTTGTTTATTAATAACTTTTCATGTTCAAAACTGTGCACTCTCCTCAAACAATAGCATGGTATTATTTCACTGTAATAGCTACTGTAAACTGGACAGTGCAGTTAGATTAACAAGAATTTAAGCTTTCTGCCCATATCAGATATGTCTATGTCCTGGGAAATGTTCTTGTTACTTACAACCTCATGCTAATCGCATAAGCCTAGGTTAGCTCAACCGTCCCGCAGGGGACCCAGCAATCCTGATTGAAGTTTTAATGGACGGGGTTATTAGCTGGGTCATAAAAGACCCATTTCTAAACCGGCTGATTCCAGTTCCACTCCTGAATCTGTGACTTTAGAATACACTGAGTGTAAATCTATTGAATGATGTGTTTCAACGCGTCCAGTTGTGCCAAAAGCCAAGGTCTCTGAAGGAGGCAGAACTCTCACGTGTGTAATTCTGGAACACAATGAGAGGACCCTCATTTTCAATGACAAAAAGAGACTCTGTTGTTACTGAATACGACAGCTACTTAGTGCTGGATTAAATATTATTGGAGAAATGTGCCATCTGAAGTGGCCAGCTACTGTACCTCCTTATTGTATGGTACATTCCATTCACACTGTATCCCCCCCTAAAGACCCACTAAGACAGGGCCATGAGTAACCAGAATATATATTCCAGTGGCGGTTGGTGTCGTTTAAGATTAGGGAGGACGTTTTTATTTATTTATGAGCATGGCCTTATTTCTATTACAGCATATTGGGATGACTGTCATTCATATTTCATTCACCCAGTTCAATGTAACATCAACAGGTTTAGGTTACTGTCATTCATATTTCATTCACCCAGTTCAATGTAACATCAACAGGTTTAGGTTACTGTCATTCATATTCCATTTACACAGTTCAATGTAACATTGATAGGTTTAGGTTACTGTCATTCATATTCCATTCACCCAGTTCAATGTAACATTGATACGTTTTAGATACTACATGATACTAGAATGTTCCCTATACCCATCATGAGGTTGATACAACCTAGCCTATGAATGAAAGTTTACAACGTAGATGCACACAGGTCGAGAGACAAATTGGAGTAATCAAGGTGACAGACAGTGACACATTCAATACCGCCTTGCACACTCTGGCCTGCATCTAGATGATTTAGGGTGTAATCATTAGTCCCAACAGTTGCAAAACGAGAGTTTCTATTGGACAAATTCAGGTATGTTTATCCCTGTTTCGTTCTGTTTGCTTCCATATAAGAAAGTTTTTTTTTATAGAATCGGCAGAATGAATACACCCCTGGTCAGTGAAACACAGTTCACTTTCATAGCAGCCATGTTGTATTCCTTCTCGCCTCTATGCGCTCTCTTGCTGTCAACTTGTCCCTTCGCTTGTGGACTTCAGTGCACAACACATCAGCTGTATGTGACCAGGCGAAAAAAAACTTTCCAAACCATATCATAACCGCTACACACAGCCTACATCGTTGTCCCCATATTAGCTAAAGTAACGTCCTAGTCAACACAGCTAATAGAACTAATGCGTTAGTAAACCTGCTACAACCATGCAATAACGTTACAGTGTACAGTCAGTAAGCAGTTACACCGTCGGGCCGCGGTGGCAATAAATTAATAAAACCAAAAGATGACCTTGACTTGGAAGAGTTCCAGTGTTGTGTTGGATAGTCATAGCCAGCTAGCTAACATTGCATCCCTTTGAGTCGGGTGTTTGAGTAGCTAAACTAGCCAGCTGCATTTGCTAGCTAAGTGAAACTGAAAGTGAAAAAAAAGACAATCTCTCTCTCTCTCTTGCTTCTCCTTCATTGTTGAAGAAATGAATTTGCTGAAACATTTTCAACTATTGTCTTTCTATCTCTTTTCCAAGCCAAACCTTCATACCGTAACCGCTAACTGCTAACCGCTAACACACAGCCTACATCGTTATCACCATATTCGCTAACGTCAAAGTCAACGTGCTAGAAATAATGCGTTAGTAAACCCGCTACAATCACGAAGTACAGTGTACAGCAAGCAGTTTAGCAATAACACTGAAACCTTACCTTGACTTGCAACAGTTCCAGTGATGTATAGCCTTAGCCAGCTAGCTAACATGAATAGCATTCCTCTCTGTTTGAGCGAGGTATTTGAGGTGGCTAAAATAGCTAGCTGCATTAGCTAGCTAAGTAAGTGAAAGTAAGAAAAAAATACAAATCAATATAGCTAGCTCGCTTTTTCTTCTTCTCCTTATTTTTTTGGGGAGATGTGTTTGTTCTAAACTGTTCAACTATTGTCTTTCTCTCTGAGTCAACTACTCACCACGTTTTAAGCACAGCAGGACTATCTAGCTGTGCTGTAGCTTATGCTTTCAGTACTAGATCCATTCTCTGATCCTTTGATTGGGTGGACAACATGTCAGTTCATGCTGCAAGAACGCTGATAGGTTGGAGGACGTCCTCCGGAAGTTGTCTTAATTACTGTGTAAGTCTATGGAAGGGGGGTGAGAACCATGAGTCTTCTAGGTTTTGTATTGAAGTCAATGTACCCAGAGGAGGACGGAAGCTAGCTGTCCTCCGGCTACACCATGGTGCTACCCTACAGAGTGCTGCTGAGGCTACTGTAGACCTTCCTTGCAAAACAGTGGGTTTTAATCAGTTATTTGGTGATGTGAATATAGTTAGTATAGTTTTATCTAAAAATGATCACTTTTTTTAATGTTTCACTATTTTTAGGATGGTCCTCCTCTTCCTCTGAGGAGGAGCCTCCGTTGATATATTCCCTTTCCCTCTCTCACTCTCTAGGTGTTACGTTTCACAGGGAGCTCACGGGATCAACCCTTCAGTGTCAACTAACCCCTCTGTCTGTCTGTCTATCTATGTCTGTCACTCTGTCTCTCACGCTGCCTATCTGTCTCTCTGTCTGTTTCTCTCTCTCTCTCTCTTTCTCTCTTTCTGTCTGTTTCTCTCTCTGTCTCTCTCTCTGTCCATCTCTCTCTCTCTCTCTCTCCTTTAAAGAGTACAACAAAACGCTGCTGATTAAAGTCAACAACCTCAGAAGAAAGCTGGCCCAACTGGAAACTGAAGATTCCTCTGCTGCAGACACCATAGAGGAGAGACACTGGAGTGGTAACCAGTGATATAGCGGTAGAATTGTTGGGTAAACGCTGATCGCCATTCATAGTGGCTACACTATGTCCTTGTCCAGAAACAACCTCAAGATAAAACATTTCTGGACAGGGACTGGGAGGAAAGAGAGAGGGAGACAGAAAGAAAGAAAGACAAAGAAACAAGAGTTGCTCTAATGCCCACCGCCCCTCCCCCAGCCAGTCTGCATACGTCAATATTTACAGGTAACTGTCAAAATAAAGGAAACACCGACAGTGTCTTAATGAAGCACCAGAAGCCAGAACACCTTCAATACACCTTGGCATGGATTCTACAAGTGTCTGCAACTCTACTGGAGGGATGCGACACCATTCATCCACGAGAAATTCCATCGTTATGGTTCACATGCTCATCAAACCATTCAGTGACCACTCGTGCCCTGTGGCTGGGGGCATTCTCCATCTTACGGGGGCATAGCCATGGTAGACAAAATAATGGCCTGGCCAACATTTTTATACATGACCCTAAGCATGATTGGATGTTAATTTCTTAATTAACTCAGGAACCACACCTGTGTGGAAGCACCTACATTCAATAAACTTTGTATTCCTCATTTACTCAAGTGTTTCCATTATTTTGGCAGTTACCTATATGTTCCTCATGCTACCCCCAGTCACCCGCCTGTACAGCCAGCAGCTACCAAACCTTTGTAACCTTAGTAACCCCCACCAGCCCACATGTTTTAAAACAGACACACACACCTAAAACAGATTATGAATGGGGTTCTTATTGCTGGATGTAAGGAGACTCTATAGCACTAGTCTGAGTAACCATGGCAACATGTGCCAGTAGCTGCGTTGTGTACACACACTGACTGAACGAAATATCATTTTAGGTAAACACCCACAAACACACACACACACACACACACACACACACGCACACAGTGATCAAAGACTAGTAGCCATGGTCACACACTGACCACTTTGAAATGTAGATTTAGTTGTGAACAAAATGTTTTAAATGATTAATCAGTACGACGTTGATTACACACTAACTTGTGATTTATGACGTTCCAAAAAAAACAAACGGTAGAATTGAACAATAAATGTTACAAATGAAAACATATTATCTCTGTTGAAATTAAACTCTGTATCTCCAAAACTAACACCAACTTTTAACTATTAACGAACGTATAAGTCATGAAATGTCCAGAGTGCATTGAGGGGAGTTACTGATTTCAATCCATGTTTAAAAAAAGGCAGAAATGTAGTTGTGGTTGCGTTTTAATTTTTTTTTTAATTTGGGGGGGGTAGATCAGGCCATCCGCCTGAATGACGTGCCCATAGTAAACTGCCTGTTGGAAGCACCTACATTCAATAAACTTTGTATTCCTCATTTACTCAAGTGTTTCCATTATTTTGGCAGTTACCTATATGTTCCTCATGCTACCCCCAGTCACCCACCCGCCTGTACAGCCAGCAACTACCAAACTTTTGTAACCTTAGTAAATAATTCTGGTTGGTTTTTCTATTGTGTTATATTCTCCTACATTATTTTTAATGTAGGAGAATATCTTACAATAAGAAGACAATCAAAGAAAAACCAACCAGAATTGGGGGGTAGCATGAGGAACATATAGGTAACTGCCAAAATAATGGAAACACTTGAGTAAATGAGGAATACAAAGTTTATTGAATGTAGGTGCTTCCACACAAGTAAAAGGAATTCCAATAGCTTCCACTGGGTGTCAGCAGTCTATGTTCAAGGTTTCAGGCTTGTAACTTCAAAAACGAATAAGAAACATCAGTTTTAGTTCAGGGACACAGTCTTGGAAATTTGTGTTTGCGCGCTCCATGAAGACAGTACGCACCTGCTAAAATCCTATTTTCCTATTGAACATACTTCTTTCCGTAAGAAATATTTTGTTTGATTACATTTTAGGGTATCTGAGGAGTAAATAGAAACGTATTTTGACTTGTTGAAAGAAAGTTTAGGGGTAGATTTTCGGATTCCTTTCTCTGCATGTTGAATGAGTGGATTACTCGAATCGATGGCGCCAACAAAACATACTTTTTGGGATTTAAAGAAGGATTTGATTTTATCTAACAAAACGACACTACATGTTATAGCTGGGGCCCTTTGGATGACAAATCAGAGGAAGATTTTCAAAAAGTAAGTGAGTATTTAATCGCTATTTGTGAATTTATGAAACGTGCCGGTGGAAACATATTTTGATGTGGGGCGCCGTCCTCAAACAATCGCATGGCATGCTTTCGCTGTAATGGCTACTGTATATCGGACAGTGTAGTTAGATTAACAAGAATGTAAGCTTTCAGCCGATATAAGACACTTATATGTACCTAAATGTTTAATATCCGTAATATTTATGATTATTTATTTGAATTGCGCGCCCTCCAGTTTCACCTGAAGTTGTCCCGCTAGCAGGATGCCTATCCCTAAGAAGTTATTAATATTTTCTTTTTCAGCCAGTTTGAGATTTGGCTTTTTCTTTGCAACTCTGCCTAGAAGGCCAGCATCCCGGAGTCGCCTCTTCGCCATTGACGTTGAGACTGGTGTTTTGTGGGTACTATTTAATGATGCTGCCAGTTGAGGACTGGTGAGGCGTCTGTTTCTCAATCTCTTCATTCCAAGACTCAATCATGGACACTCTTACTGACAGTTGTGGCTGCTTCAAGTGATGTATTGTTGTCTCTACCTTCTTTCCCTTTGTGCTGTTGTCTGTGCCCAATAATGTGTGTACCATGTTTTGTGCTGCTACCATGTTTTGTGCTGCTACCATGTTGTACTGCTACCATGTTGTGTTGCTACCATGTTGTGTTGCTACCATGTTGTGCTGCTACCATGTTGGTCTGCTACCATGTTGTGCTGCTACAATGTTGTGTTGCTACCATGTTATGCTTCTACCATGTTGTGTTGCTACCATGTTGTGTTGCTACCATGTTGTTCTGCTACCATGTTGTGTTGCTACCATGTTGTGTTGCTACCATGTTGTGCTGCTACCATGTTGTGCTGCTACCATGTTGTGTTTCTACCATGTTGTGCTGCTACCATGTTGTGCTGCTACCATGTTGTGCTGCTGCCATGATGTGTTTCTGCCATGCTATGTTGTTGTCTTAGGTCTCTCTTTATGTAGTGCTGTGGTGTCTCTTTTTTCGTGATGTGTGTTTTTATCCTATATTTTTATTTTATTTTAAATGTTTAATCCGAGCCCCCGTCCCCACATGAGGCCCTTTGCCTTTTGATAGACCGTCATTGTAAATAATAATTTGTTCTTAACTGACGTGCCTAGTTAAATAAAGGTTCAATGAAATAAAAAGGAAAAAGATAGGTTACAACGTGTGTGTGTGTGTGTGCGACAGCGGGAGCACACCTCCGGGGCCCCGCCAATCAGAGAGGAAGCCGGCTCCTTGAAGCCGGACGGCTGATATATAACCCTCCTGTCTGGGCTGATGCAACACTGGAGGAGGACAACACGTGTCGCCAGCTGCACCACCTCTTTAAAGAGAAGCCTTTTCTACAACCTGGGACACTGCTATCTTCTACTTTTACAAACATCCCCTGCTATTTATCTGGTCAGTAAATCATTATTCATTGGAATTCATTGAGTTAAAGCTAATATGTTGTGTAAAGTGAATCGGGATTTTACTCAAATTTCTTAAGCAGAATGGAGAATTATATAATGAGAGATTTTAGTTGTTTTATACAGACGCACATTATGATGTATTTTAAAGACTGTCGGAAATCTAGTTATATAGCCTATATAACTCAGATGGATTCTACTGTTGGCACACCTATCCCTTGGAGCAACACGTATTTTAAGCAAATAGGAAAACAGCCAGGAGATCTAACAGCTCATTCATAAAGGTGGTTGCAATGCAGTGGGAAAACAGTTGTACTGTACTAGAATGCAAAAGTTTAGCATCTCTTTGCAGGATGGTAACAACAAAAAAAATAAAATGAATCTGCGATCCTACTGCCATAATATCCTGATCCCATCCCATGGGCCTTTGTTTGGTATGCCGGAGGTTGGAATGGTTTTGGCGTGGCATATATATTACTCTGTACACTCCAATTGGTCCCAGGACACCGTGCACATTAACATGAACTGGGTCGAGGACCAGATGCCATTATTCCATTATAAGAAAGGTAACACGGTCAATTGAAGCATTTAGGGCACAGGGCCGGGCGCGCCCTTGGTTAAGAAATAGGCAGAAATGGACCACGTCTTTCAGTATTCTGGAAAGCGTACATCGTCGTGATTCTGCAGAAGAAAAAAAAGAGGATGAAATGAAGCATTGTCTGGGCCTTAACCTATCGAGGCATGGTGCGTTTACAAACCTTGTTAAAGGACGAGGATGAGCGTTTTTCCGCCGGGAATATAGCCAAAACGAGATTGCTATAAAACAGTCCTCTAACGTAGCAGACGTACTAAAATAGACACAGCAGTCTAACGACAGAGCATGTTTAAATATGAATTATCAGGTCAAATCTATCTGTATGTGTATGACGGAAATCTGACTTCGGGTTAGCCAATATAAAAACAAACACGGGTAAACTGAGCCCGAGGAAATGATGTAACGGGTGTAGGCCTACATGATGTGAGAGTCAGTGTTGGGTCATCATCTGGGCTTTGGCTTCGACACAGCGCTCATTTGAAAGAGGACTTCGGGTCAGTTCGGGTCCGTGTGTAAAATCCCGTCACCGTTTCATATGTTAGTAACTGTGGTTAAGTGCAGACACATACCAAATGAACAGCATTTGATACATTTGATAAATGACTCGGATAAGCTTAGAACAATTACTATAGCCTACTACTGAACAGTATAGTAGGGCTGGAGTATAGCCTACTACTGAACAGTACAGTAGGGCTGGAGTATAGCCTACTACTGAACAGTACAGTAGGGCTGGAGTATAGCCTACTACTGAACAGTACAGTATCCCTGGAGTATAGCCTACTACTGAACAGTACAGTAGGGCTGGAGTATAGCCTACTACTGAACAGTATAGTAGGGCTGGAGTATAGCCTACTACTGAACAGTACAGTAGGGCTGGAGTATAGCCTACTACTGAACAGTACAGTAGGGCTGGAGTATAGCCTACTACTGAACAGTACAGTATCCCTGGAGTATAGCCTACTACTGAACAGTACAGTAGGGCTGGAGTATAGCCTACTACTGAACAGTACAGTATCCCTGGAGTATAGCCTACTACTGAACAGTATAGTAGGCCTGGAGTATAGCCTACTACTGAACAGTACAGTAGGGCTGGAGTATAGCCTACTGCTGAACAGTACAGTAGGGCTGGAGTATAGCCTACTACTGAACAGTACAGTATCCCTGTAGTATAGCCTACTACTGAACAGTACAGTAGGGCTGGAGTATAGCCTACTACTGAACAGTACAGTAGGGCTGGAGTATAGCCTACTACTGAACAGTACAGTAGGGCTGGAGTATAGCCTACTACTGAACAGTACAATAGGGCTGGAGTATAGCCTACTACGGAACAGTACAGTAGGGCTGGAGTATAGCCTACTACTGAACAGTACAGTAGGGCTGGAGTATAGCCTACTACTGAACAGTACAGTATCCTGGAGTATAGCCTACTACTGAACAGTATAGTAGGCCTGGAGTATAGCCTACTACTGAACAGTACAGTAGGGCTGGAGTATAGCCTACTACTGAACAGTACAGTAGGGCTGGAGTATAGCCTACTACTGAACAGTACAGTATCCCTGGAGTATAGCCTACTACTGAACAGTACAGTAGGGCTGGAGTATAGCCTACTACTGAACAGTACAGTAGGGCTGGAGTATAGCCTACTACTGAACAGTATAGTAGGCCTGGAGTATAGCCTACTACTGAACAGTACAGTAGGGCTGGAGTATAGCCTACTGCTGAACAGTACAGTAGGGCTGGAGTATAGCCTACTACTGAACAGTACAGTATCCCTGTAGTATAGCCTACTACTGAACAGTACAGTAGGGCTGGAGTATAGCCTACTACTGAACAGTACAGTAGGGCTGGAGTATAGCCTACTACTGAACAGTACAGTAGGGCTGGAGTATAGCCTACTACTGAACAGTACAATAGGGCTGGAGTATAGCCTACTACGGAACAGTACAGTAGGGCTGGAGTATAGCCTACTACTGAACAGTACAGTAGGGCTGGAGTATAGCCTACTACTGAACAGTACAGTATCCCTGGAGTATAGCCTACTACTGAACAGTATAGTAGGCCTGGAGTATAGCCTACTACTGAACAGTACAGTAGGGCTGGAGTATAGCCTACTACTGAACAGTACAGTAGGGCTGGAGTATAGCCTACTACTGAACAGTACAGTATCCCTGGAGTATAGCCTACTACTGAACAGTACAGTAGGGCTGGAGTATAGCCTACTACTGAACAGTACAGTAGGGCTGGAGTATAGCCTACTACTGAACAGTACAGTATCCCTGGAGTATAGCCTACTACTGAACAGTATAGTAGGCCTGGAGTATAGCCTACTACTGAACAGTACAGTAGGCCTGGAGTATAGCCTACTACTGAACAGTACAGTAGGCCTGGAGTATAGCCTACTGCTGAACAGTACAGTAGGCCTGGAGTATAGCCTACTGCTCAACAGTACAGTAGGCCTGGAGTATAGCCTACTACTCAACAGTACAGTAGGGCTGGAGTATAGCCTACTGCTGAACAGTACAGTAGGCCTGGAGTATAGCCTACTACTGAACAGTACAGTAGGCCTGGAGTATAGCCTACTACTCAACAGTACAGTAGGGCTGGAGTATAGCCTACTACTGAACAGTACAGTAGGGCTGGAGTATAGCCTACTACTGAACAGTACAGTAGGCCTGGAGTATAGCCTACTACTGAACAGTACAGTAGGCCTGGAGTATAGCCTACTGCTGAACAGTACAGTAGGGCTGGAGTATAGCCTACTACTGAACAGTACAGTAGGGCTGGAGTATAGCCTACTGCTGAACAGTACAGTAGGGCTGGAGTATAGCCTACTACTGAACAGTACAGTAGGGCTGGAGTATAGCCTACTACTCAACAGTACAGTAGGGCTGGAGTATAGCCTACTGCTGAACAGTACAGTAGGCCTGGAGTATAGCCTACTACTCAACAGTACAGTAGGGCTGGAGTATAGCCTACTGCTGAACAGTACAGTAGGCCTGGAGTATAGCCTACTACTCAACAGTACAGTAGGGCTGGAGTATAGCCTACTGCTGAACAGTACAGTAGGCCTGGAGTATAGCCTACTACTCAACAGTACAGTAGGCCTGGAGTATAGCCTACTACTCAACAGTACAGTAGGGCTGGAGTATAGCCTACTACTCAACAGTACAGTAGGCCTGGAGTATAGCCTACTACTCAACAGTACAGTAGGCCTGGAGTATAGCCTACTACTCAACAGTACAGTAGGCCTACGCTAGCCTAATTTAGTTCATATTGCACAGTTCACATACAAGTCAGTTCTGAGGGGGGGAGAACAGGAAACCCAGTGCCCTAAATCGTTTCCTATATGTCTATCTGCTATGTCTGGCAAACCCTGGAACAGCTTTGTAGCTAGTGTCACCATTCAGCTCCAGTCTGTGTGTCTGGCACTATTTTCATCCACCCTCATATCAACACCTCTGTCCCTGATTGGGTAAGAGAGCGAAGGCGGGGGGTATAAAGTTACCCAAGTTGACTTTTTCATTTATTTCAGAAGCTTTATCCGACGTTAAGGTAAGAGAGCCTAGCGACATGTGTTTCTTTAGAGAAGTAATTAAGACTCGTGAATGTTTGAATGTCCGATGTCCGTACAGTATGATCGGCGTAATGTTCTAGAGGAGGACTAACCGTGGATGGATTGATGGGTCTTTTTTTATTTTTCTTTACAGTTTGAAAATATGCTTTGTCTCACTTTGTGCGCACATTGACAGCCCACCTAAGTAAACGGGGTTCGTAAACAATGTGTAGTAAGTGCCATCGTCAGTGTCAATTCATTTTAAATAAACGCGCGTCACATTGTAATCAATTTTAATTTGTATAGAATGACAACTCTTAATGACTGGGGGGGGGAGCCTATATTCACTGAGATAATGAAGGAATAGTAAACGTCTAGGAAGAGATCAGATCCATTTTTACAACTCCCTCTCCCATGTTACTCAAATTACTGTTAGCCTAGGCAACGTCCGAGACGCAGTACAAAAAAAAAACGTGCCAAGGATGGTAGGCTCGGCTACTGTAATTTGAGGACCGGTCTGTAATTTATGTCGTCAGACTGTCGCTTCGTCCCAAAATGGCATTCAATTCCCTAGTGAAATACTTTAGACCAGGCTCTGATTAATTATAGTGTACTACAAAGGGAATACATTATCATTTGGGAGAGAGCCTGTGCTTCGCAGACCTATCGAAGCAATGTCACGACTGCTGAGCAAGCGAGGCGCTGCGTCATTCATTCCAATCCCCGTTAGTGGGTCCCGTCTCTTTTCACGTCTCATTTCGTTGGCACCTCTTGAGTCCCCGGGGGGGAATGCCTACTGTACATTGTGTCTCTGCCATGAGACACAACTGCTGCATAATTGGCACAAAGGATGACGACAGAAAGTCTCAAGGCTTCCTGTCCTGGGTCTAGACATAGTCAAGCTGGCATGACCCAACCTTGTAGTGGAAGAAAAACCAAAGACGTTATTATAGGTAGTGTATACAAAAATCATTCTACCTATTTGTAAAGTATTCAGTCCTTACACTGCGCTCTTCCTCCTCTTTTAGGTGACTGTGAAGATGCCTGTTATTAGAACATTCAGCAAGGTGGCTAAGCAGGCCCTCCTGAGCCCGGGATGTGGCTGTCGGCCAATCGCAGTGGCCGTACGGACCATCAGCTTCTCACCCCGCCAGGTCACCTCGGACGCCAGCTTCCACTCTGTGTCCTTCTTCGAGACGGACCACCCCAAGGTGCTCATCACAGGTAAGACCAATCAATGAATCACCCAATCGGGGGGGTAAAAGCTCAGAGAGGCATCATCACCTGGGGGGAAGAATCCCAGTTACAACTTACCACAATAGGATCTATTCACAATGATCTGAGGAAACAAATCTTTCTCTAGCGACTCTCCAGCTCGCTGTATTCTGCGGGGAGGAACCTCAATAACACAATCTCTCTCTGAAGAAGATGAGCTTTGTCTTAACTGAACACTTAACAAGGATTCTCAAGCAACAGACACAGTAGGAATAGCTCTATTTATGGGAAATTAACCTTGACCTCACAACCTCAATACCACACAATAGGACCTCTTATCTATGGTCTATCTGAGTAAAGAAGCTTTGTCTAAGTGAACCTTAACGAGGCTCCCGAGGAACAGATAGCTGGATTTATAAAGCTCTTGGTTTGTTGTGTGAAGGGAACACCACATAGTGTATACAGCAGGACCAGTAGGATAGAACCACTGTAGCTAGGGTCCTGACCCTCTCCTTTTCACACCCTCTGCCACTCTGCTTCGCACATTTTTTGCAAATGTATAAAACATTTAAAAAAATATATATCTTATTTACATAAGTATTCAGACCCTTTGCTATGAGACTCGAAGTTGAGCTCAGGTGCATCCTGTTTCCATTGATCATCCTTGAGATGTTTCTACAACTTGATTGGAGTCCACCTGGTGGTAATTTCAATTGATTGGACATGATTTGGAAAGGCACACACCTGTCTATATATAAGGTCCCACAGTTGACAGTGCATGTCAGAGCAAAAACCAAACCATGAGGTCGAAGGAATTGTTGTGGTGGTGGCAGCATCATGCTGTGGGGATGTTTTTCAGGGACTGGGAGACTAGGCAAGATTGAGGGAAAGATGAACGGCGCAAAGTACAGAGAAATCTTTGATGAAAACCTGCTCCAGAGCGCTCAGGACCTCAGACTGAGGAGAAGGTTCACCTTCCAACAGGACAACGACCCTAAGCACACAGCCAAGACAATGCAGGAGTGGCTCTGGGACAAGTCTTTGAATGTCCTTATGTGGCCCAGCCAGAGACCGAATATCTCTAGAGAGACTTGAAAATAGCTGTGCAGTAACGCTCCCCATCCAACCTGACAGAGCTTGATAGGATCTGCAGAGAAGAATGGGAGAAACTCCCCAAATACAGGTGTGCCAAGCTTGTAGCGTCATACCCAAGAAGACTCGAGGCTGTAATCGCTGCCAAAGGTGCTTCAACAAAGTACTGAGTAAAGGGTCTGATTACTTATGTAAATGTGATATTTCAGTTTTTTTCTTTTATATACATTTGCAAAAAATTTATAAAACCTGTTATTGCGTTGTCATTATGGGGCATTGTGATGTCATTATGGGTATTGTGATGTCATTATAGGGTATTGTGATGTCATTATGGGGTATTGTGATGTCATTATAGGGTATTGTGATGTCATTATGGGGTATTGCGATGTCATTATGGGTATTGTGATGTCATTATAGGGTATTGTGATGTCATTATGGGGTATTGTGATGTCATTATAGGGTATTGTGTTGTCATTATGGGGTATTGTGTGTAGATTGTCGAGGGGGAAAAAAACAATTTAATCCATTTTAGAATAAGGCTGTAACGTAACAAAATGTGGAAAAAAGTCAATTGGTCTGAATACTTTTCGAATGCGCTGTTTAATGTTTGTTTTTTTCACCTCTTAATATTGCACTGTATGTTCTCTTCTCTTTCTCTCTCTCTCTCAGGCGGCCTTGGACAGTTGGGGGTAGGGTTGGCTACAATGTTGAGGTAAGAGCAGTGTGTTCTGTGATAGAGAAGAAATGCTTGTCTTTCTACAAGTGTTGCTGCTTAACATTAAATGGAATAAATTCATTTAGGACCATTTTTGGATGAAGCTTGGTGGTAGTTAAACTAAATTGTAATCTAGGTAGTGTTTTCAGTATTTAGTAGTGTTTTCAGTATTTAGTAGTGTTTTCAGTATTTAGTAGTGTTTTCAGTATTTATTTACTGTTTTCCCATGTAGTGGTGTAGCTAACTACTGGAACTACACACTACTGTGTTACCATGTAGCGGTGTAGCTAACTACTGGAACTACACACTGCTGTTTTAGCATGTAGCGGTGTAGCTAACTACTGGAACTACACACTACTGTGTTACCATGTAGCGGTGTAGCTAACTACTGGAACTACACACTGCTGTTTTAGCATGTAGCGGTGTAGCTAACTACTGGAACTACACACTACTGTTTTACCATGTAGCGGTGTAGCTAACTACTGGAACTACACACTGCTGTTTTACCATGTAGCGGTGTAGCTAACTACTGGAACTACACACTACTGTTTTACCATGTAGCGGTGTAGCTAACTACTGGAACTACACACTGCTGTTTTACCATGTAGCGGTGTAGCTAACTACTGGAACTACACACTACTGTTTTACCATGTAGCGGTGTAGCTAACTACTGGAACTACACACTACTTGGGGCGGCAGGTAGCCTAGAGGTTAGAGTGTTGGACTAGTAACCGAAAGGTTGCAAGTTCAAATCTCCGAGCTGACAAGGTACAAAATCTGTCGTTCTGCCCCCTGGACAAGGCAGTTAACCCACATCACTGTCATTGAAAATAAGAATTTGTTCTTAACTGGCTTGCCTAGTAAAATAAATACTGTTTTTGCTAGAATATCTGTTTTTTTTCCCAGCATCAGACCTGCCGTATTCTCACTTTTTGGGTTTGAAATTACAAATCTGTCGACGTCCGACTCCAGAGTGATCTGTTCTAGCAATTTGCAGTCGGATATTTCAGATGTACATATGACACGTTTTCACTAAGTAGTTTGGATGTGGTGAACTACTTTTTCAAAGTAACTTTAGTTAAGTAAACAATATTTTTCATAATGGTAGCTTTAGTGTAGTTTAACTTCTTCCAGTGTGTAAGTAATTGGTAGCGTGGTAAACTATACTTTAAAAGTAGCATCCCCAATTGAATTGAGCCACATTTATTGTCAACCTACTATGTGTATTGAACACTATTCCCGAGGAAAAACAATACTGTGTGGATGTTTTGGAGTCTGATAACTCTGAGGAGGATGTTGGGAAAACATATATTGGGTATTGAGCAGACTGTTACCCCATTTCATTGATCGCCAATCCTTAGGTAAAGCTGTACAGTGCAATATGAATGTCAATACACACAATAGGCTGACTGGGGAGGTGATTTCACACTGTCATAGTCCCGCGATAAGAGCTACAACGCTCATATTTGCGTAAACCCGTCACAGTTATGTTCTGTGGGCGTCACCGAGTAGACTGATACCCCCATTTCATTGCTTCACATTCCAACCTTGTTTAAACATGATCTACTCTAAATATGGCATGATTCCACCAATTGTAACCTTCTGCATCACTTTCAGAGGTACTTTTATTTTGAAGGCAAACTGCAAATTCCACTAGTGTGCCTAATCCTTATTGTGGCTAGCTTCACAACATAATAACCCGGTCCGGTCGAGCCTCGCTAGCCAGATGAAGCTATCTGGCTGCTTATAACGTTAGCTTTGGGCAACGGGGTTAAGTAGCTGGCTAGCTATTTATTTTCATGAACCGAAGTTCAATTCCAATAGGCGAACAACAAGTGGCTACCTAGCTAATACTTACTCACAAGGATTCCTGAATCGTTGCTGAGAATAGTGAAAATGACTGCTTGACTTGTTGACTGCTCGTTCCTCACAGCAGACATTGTGGGCTAAGGTTAGGAATGCTGTGTTTCACGTGTAGGGCCCAAAAAATTTACGTGGCGTCATTACGTCATCTACCTACGTTAAATCGGTATGCACCGTCAGCTTTGACATCGTTTTTTTCACATCTGCGTTCAACTAGACATAGGGCCGATACCGTTGTTGGCATTCTTAGCTAATATCGTCCGATTCCGATATGTTCACCGATATATCCTGCATCCCGAGTTACAGCTGTAACTTAAAGCGGGTACAGCCTCAGTGTTCACAGTAAAGGCACGCTGGAAGTTGCACAGCATTTTAAACAACATTTCGAGTTTGCGCTCAGCAAAACTCAGTGCCAAAAAACGAGGGAACATTGTTCAAAGCACTGTGGTAACCCTGTCATCAACAACCAGCCAGCGAACGTAGCCTTTAGGAAGTGTTTTAGTCAAGCATAATCTTCCTGTGTTTAAATGTAACATCCTGTTTCACAGGAAGCGGTTCGGAAACAACAACGTGATCCTGTCAGATATCAGGAAGCCTCCAAGCCACGTCTTCCACAGCGGTGAGTGATACAAAACATGCAGACACAAAAATAACATCTCTGACCTGACCACAAGGCCATTTGCCGATGTATCCCAGATCATAATGAATCAGATTACATGGACCGGGGGGGACCTGATCCCAGATCATAATGAATCAGATTACATGGACCAGGGGACCTGATCCCAGATCATAATGAATCAGAATACATGGACCGGGGACCTGATCCCAGATCATAATGAATCAGATTACATGGACTGGGGGACCTGATCCCAGATCATAATGAATCAGATTACATGGACCGGGGGACCTGATCCCAGATCATAATGAATCAGATTACATGGACCGAGGGGACCTGATCCCAGATCATAATGAATCAGATTACATGGACCGGGGACCTGATCCCAGATCATAATGAATCAGATTACATGGACCGGTGGGGACCTGATCCCAGATCATAATGAATCAGATTACATGGACCGGGGGGACCTGATCCCAGATCATAATGAATCAGATTACATGGACCGGGGGACCTGATCCCAGATCATAATGAATCAGATTACATGGACCGGGGACCTGATCCCAGATCATAATGAATCAGATTACATGGACCGGGGGACCTGATCCCAGATCATAATGAATCAGATTACATGGACCGGGGGACCTGATCCCAGATCATAATGAATCAGATTACATGGACCGGGGACCTGATCCCAGATCATAATGAATCAGATTACATGGACCGGGGACCTGATCCCAGATCATAATGAATCAGATGACATGGACCGGGGGGACCTGATCCCAGATCATAATGAATCAGATTACATGGACCGGGGGGACCTGATCCCAGATCATAATGAATCAGATTACATGGACCGGGGACCTGATCCCAGATCATAATGAATCAGATTACATGGACCGGGGACCTGATCCCAGATCATAATGAATCAGATTACATGGACCGGGGGACCTGATCCCAGATCATAATGAATCAGATTACATGGACCGGGGGACCTGATCCCAGATCATAATGAATCAGATTACATGGACCGGGGGACCTGATCCCAGATCATAATGAATCAGATTACATGGACCGGGGGGACCTGATCCCAGATCATAATGAATCAGATTACATGGACCGGGGACCTGATCCCAGATCATAATGAATCAGATTACATGGACCGGGGACCTGATCCCAGATCATAATGAATCAGATTACATGGACCGGGGACCTGATCCCAGATCATAATGAATCAGATTACATGGACCGGGGAGGACCTGATCCCAGATCATAATGAATCAGATTACATGGACCGGGGGGACCTGATCCCAGATCATAATGAATCAGATTACATGGACCGGGGACCTGATCCCAGATCATAATGAATCAGATTACATGGACCGGGGGACCTGATCCCAGATCATAATGAATCAGATTACATGGACCGGGGACCTGATCCCAGATCATAATGAATCAGATTACATGGACCGGGGACCTGATCCCAGATCATAATGAATCAGATTACATGGACCGGGGACCTGATCCCAGATCATAATGAATCAGATTACATGGACCGGGGGACCTGATCCCAGATCATAATGAATCAGATTACATGGACCGGGGACCTGATCCCAGATCATAATGAATCAGATTACATGGACCGGGGACCTGATCCCAGATCATAATGAATCAGATTACATGGACCGGGGACCTGATCCCAGATCATAATGAATCAGATTACATGGACCGGGGACCTGATCCCAGATCATAATGAATCAGATTACATGGACCGGGGACCTGATCCCAGATCATAATGAATCAGATTACATGGACCGGGGGACCTGATCCCAGATCATAATGAATCAGATTACATGGACCGGGGGACCTGATCCCAGATCATAATGAATCAGATTACATGGACCGGGGGACCTGATCCCAGATCATAATGAATCAGATTACATGGACCGGGGGACCTGATCCCAGATCATAATGAATCAGATTACATGGACCGGGGACCTGATCCCAGATCATAATGAATCAGATTACATGGACCGGGGGACCTGATCCCAGATCATAATGAATCAGATTACATGGACCGGGGGACCTGATCCCAGATCATAATGAATCAGATTACATGGACCGGGGACCTGATCCCAGATCATAATGAATCAGATTACATGGACCGGGGGACCTGATCCCAGATCATAATGAATCAGATTACATGGACCGGGGGACCTGATCCCAGATCATAATGAATCAGATTACATGGACCGGGGACCTGATCCCAGATCATAATGAATCAGATTACATGGACCGGGGACCTGATCCCAGATCATAATGAATCAGATTACATGGACCGGGGACCTGATCCCAGATCATAATGAATCAGATTACATGGACCGGGGGGACCTGATCCCAGATCATAATGAATCAGATTACATGGACCGGGGACCTGATCCCAGATCATAATGAATCAGATTACATGGACCGGGGACCTGATCCCAGATCATAATGAATCAGATTACATGGACCGGGGGGACCTGATCCCAGATCATAATGAATCAGATTACATGGACCGGGGGACCTGATCCCAGATCATAATGAATCAGATTACATGGACCGGGGACCTGATCCCAGATCATAATGAATCAGATTACATGGACCGGGGGACCTGATCCCAGATCATAATGAATCAGATTACATGGACCGGGGACCTGATCCCAGATCATAATGAATCAGATTACATGGACCGGGGGACCTGATCCCAGATCATAATGAATCAGATTACATGGACCGGGGACCTGATCCCAGATCATAATGAATCAGATTACATGGACCGGGGGACCTGATCCCAGATCATAATGAATCAGATTACATGGACCGGGGACCTGATCCCAGATCATAATGAATCAGATTACATGGACCGGGGACCTGATCCCAGATCATAACTCGTGCTCTGACACACTTGACACTAGGGTTGAATAGTTTCCCCGTATTTTTTTTTTTTTTTTTTTTTTACAAATGTTCCATCCCGAGAATGAAACACTTTTCTCCGGGGTAACCCGGTATTTCCCGCCAAAACCGTAAGTGTCATTCAAAAGCATTAGAAAGCGTATAAATATGTCTGGATTTGATTGATCGCTCTTCTTTTCCCAACTACCCAGGAGTTCTATTGGCTCTGCTGTATTTAACATTCAGAAGAAGGAAAAAAAAAAAGAGCTTGCATCCCACTTCGAATAGTCTATTGGTTTAAGAAATGCGACAACAACAACAAAAAAATTGTCTAGTCTAGCATTTCCTGCATGGGACTCCCAAGAGCCTAAGGAGGGGGTTTTATCAAGGAGAGAGGCCAGCGGCGCACAGGCCGGCAGGGTAGCCTAGTGGTTAGAGCGTTGGACTTGTAACCGGAGGGTTGCAAGTTCGAATCCCCGAGCTGACAAGGTAAAAATCTGTCGTTCTGCCCCTGAACAAGGCAGTTAACCCACTGTTCCCGGGCGCCAAGACGTGGATGTCGATTAAGGCAGCCCCCCGCACCTCTCTGATTCAGAGGGGTTGGGTTAAATGCGGAAGACACATTTCAGTTGACGGCATTCGGTTGTACAACTGACTAATAATGGTGACTTTGACTTTGGGTATTGCGTAAGAGACAGAGGATATCAGTTAGAAACTTATTATGCATAACCCATCATTAATTAGTTAAATATAAGGCTAATACTGCATTGAATTTATTACCTGAAAGAGGTAGGTTAGGACATCTATCTATATATATATATATATATATAGAACAGGATTATCTATTTTGGATGCAATTTGAATGGGGCTGAGAGAGAGAGAGAGAGAGAGAGAGAGAGAGAGAGAGAGAGAGAGAGAGAGAGAGAGAGAGAGAGAGAGAGAGAGAGAGAGAGAGAGAGAGAGAGAGAGAGAGAGAGAGAGAGAGAGAGAGAGAGAGAGAGAGAGAGAGAGAGAGAGAGAGAGAGAGAGAGAGAGAGAGAGAGAGAGAGAGAGAGAGAGAGAGAGAGAGAGAGAGAGAGAGAGAGAGAGAGAGAGAGAGAGAGAGAGTTTCGTGTGTGCACTGATTTAAAGCGTCTATATTCAAGTGATAGAGGCTGTTTTAAAACTCTGCAGCTGCAAATTGAAAAAGAAAAATCACCATCTTTACAATTGAAAAGAACACAAGGTGACCCCTGAAAGCCAGATTGGAGATGTGTAACTTAGTCTTTATATTACTGCATCAAATGTAGTCCTACCCTGACACAACAACAAATAAGTTACCACGATGAGATGATACATGCATTGTGAACTGCGCTCCACCCTGAGGTGGGCTGTCTGTCCCCACCCTGAGGTGGGCTGTCTGTCCCCACCCTGAGGTGAGCTGTCTGTCCCCACCCTGAGATGAGCTGTCTGTCCCCACCCTGAGATGGGCTGTCTGTCCCCACCCTGAGATGGGCTGTCTGTCCCCACCCTGAGATGGGCTGTCTGTCCCCACCCTGAGATGGGCTGTCTGTCCCCACCCTGAGATGGGCTGTCTGTCCCCACCCTGAGATGGGCTGTCTGTCCCCACCCTGAGATGGGCTGTCTGTCCCCACCCTGAGATGGACTGTCTGTCCCCACCCTGAGATGGGCTGTCTGTCCCCACCCTGAGATGGGCTGTCTGTCCCCACCCTGAGATATGGACTGTCTGTCCCCACCCTGAGATGGGCTGTCTGTCCCCACCCTGAGATGGGCTGTCTGTCCCCACCCTGAGATGGGCTGTCTGTCCCCACCCTGAGATGGGCTGTCTGTCCCCACCCTGAGATGGGCTGTCTGTCCCCACCCTGAGATGGGCTGTCTGTCCCCACCCTGAGATGGGCTGTCTGTCCCCACCCTGAGATGGGCTGTCTGTCCCCACCCTGAGATGGGCTGTCTGTCCCCACCCTGAGATGGGCTGTCTGTCCCCACCCTGAGGCGGGCTGTCTGTCCCCACCCTGAGGCGGGCTGTCTGTCCCCACCCTGAGTGTTGATTTACCATGCAGAGGCCGTAGAGAAACCAGATTCAGACATTGCTTTCCATTTCACACCACACTGTTCATTTAAATAATTGATTATAATTCACGGTTTCTCGCAGTTATTTATCAATGGGGGAGTGGTTTTGGGCGGTAAATCTCAGTAACTGGGTTCCCACCATTTCAACCCTACTTGACACATACGGCTCCAGGTCCTGAGTTTTCCCGAATGTTCCCTCCACATCCTATGTTCTTTAGAGTATTACTCCATTGGTCTGTTCTATGAGTATAAGGTGAGACTACAGGGTGTATGCAGTAGACTTGTGTGCCTCTCTACTGATCTGATCCACCTGGGTTACTGCTGTGCTACTGAAGTAGACTGGTGTATGTCTCTCTACCAATCTGAGCCACCTGGGTTACTGATCTGGCTGTATTTCTATCACACTTGGTTTGACGTCAGACTAGGTTGTTGACATTCACCAGACTACGTAAAACACTCTGTTGGTGTCCTGATTTTCTCACAAGACAGCAGGCTAAATGGCCTCGCTACAACCAGGAAGAAAACCAGATTCCCCTTCTGGCTGAATTACATCCATTCATTCTTTCTTTCAGGATAATGTCAACTCTGAAATATTCAGAAATAGAAATAGACATCTGCCGTGTCCGTCTGTAAAATAGGGAAATGATTCAGTAAGTTGTTTAGTTAAGGGGCTCGTCAGTCAGCATTTCACTGTAAGGTCTACACCTGTTGTATTCGGGGCGCGTGCGACAAATAAAATGGGATTTGATTTGTGATATTGATCCCTGTGATATTGATCCCTGTGAAAAGCTTCTCGTACAGGTCACCAGGAAGTGGATGTGTTCTGAACGGTTCATTGATAACTACGGTCACAGACCTCATGATCAATAACCTGATGAATGGTGATTGGCTGGCCAGTACTGCAGTGAAGGATGCCAACCAAGTATAACATTGACTGACCTATTTACATGTAAACTGTCTAGAGCCCTGTTAACCAAGAATACTGTCTAGAGCCCTGTTAACCAAGAATACTGTCTAGAGCCCTGTTAACCAAGAATACTGTCTAGAGCCCTGTTAACCAAGAATACTGTCTAGAGCCCTGTTAACCAAGAATACTGACTAGAGCCCTGTTAACCAAGAATACTGACTAGAGCCCTGTTAACCAAGAATACTGGCTAGAGCCCTGTTAATCAAGAATACTGACTAGAGCCCTGTTAACCAAGAATACTGGCTAGAGCCCTGTTAACCAAGAATACTGGCTAGAGCCCTGTTAACCAAGAATACTGTCTAGAGCCCTGTTAACCAAGAATACTGACTAGAGCCCTGTTAACCAAGAATACTGTCTAGAGCCCTGTTAACCAAGAATACTGACTAGAGCCCTGTTAACCAAGAATACTGGCTAGAGCCCTGTTAATCAAGAATACTGACTAGAGCCCTGTTAACCAAGAATACTGTCTAGAGCCCTGTTAACCAAGAATACTGGCTAGAGCCCTGTTAACCAAGAATACTGGCTAGAGCCCTGTTAATCAAGAATACTGACTAGAGCCCTGTTAACCAAGAATACTGTCTAGAGCCCTGTTAACCAAGAATACTGACTAGAGCCCTGTTAACCAAGAATACTGACTAGAGCCCTGTTAACCAAGAATACTGGCTAGAGCCCTGTTAATCAAGAATACTGGCTAGAGCCCTGTTAACCAAGAATACTGGCTAGAGCCCTGTTAACCAAGAATACTGGCTAGAGCCCTGTTAACCAAGAATACTGGCTAGAGCCCTGTTAATCAAGAATACTGGCTAGAGCCCTGTTAACCAAGAATACTGTCTAGAGCCCTGTTAACCAAGAATACTGGCTAGAGCCCTGTTAACCAAGAATACTGGCTAGAGCCCTGTTAACCAAGAATACTGGCTAGAGCCCTGTTAACCAAGAATACTGGCTAGAGCCCTGTTAATCAAGAATACTGGCTAGAGCCCTGTTAACGAAGAATACTGTCTAGAGCCCTGTTAACCAAGAATACTGGCTAGAGCCCTGTTAACCAAGAATACTGGCTAGAGCCCTGTTAACCAAGAATACTGGCTAGAGCCCTGTTAACCAAGAATACTGGCTAGAGCCCTGTTAACCAAGAATACTGGCTAGAGCCCTGTTAACCAAGAATACTGGCTAGAGCCCTGTTAACCAAGAATACTGGCTAGAGCCCTGTTAACCAAGAATACTGTCTAGAGCCCTGTTAACCAAGAATACTGGCTAGAGCCCTGTTAACCAAGAATACTGGCTAGAGCCCTGTTAACCAAGAATACTGGCTAGAGCCCTGTTAACCAAGAATACTGGCTAGAGCCCTGTTAACCAAGAATACTGGCTAGAGCCCTGTTAACCAAGAATACTGGCTAGAGCCCTGTTAACCAAGAATACTGGCTAGAGCCCTGTTAACCAAGAATACTGGCTAGAGCCCTGTTAACCAAGAATACTGGCTAGAGCCCTGTTAACCAAGAATACTGGCTAGAGCCCTGTTAACCAAGAATACTGGCTAGAGCCCTGTTAACCAAGAATACTGGCTAGAGCCCTGTTAACCAAGAATACTGGCTAGAGCCCTGTTAACCAAGAATACTGGCTAGAGCCCTGTTAACCAAGAATACTGGCTAGAGCCCTGTTAACCAAGAATACTGGCTAGAGCCCTGTTAACCAAGAATACTGGCTAGAGCCCTGTTAACCAAGAATACTGGCTAGAGCCCTGTTAACCAAGAATACTGTCTAGAGCCCTGTTAACCAAGAATACTGGCTAGAGCCCTGTTAACCAAGAATACTGGCTAGAGCCCTGTTAACCAAGAATACTGGCTAGAGCCCTGTTAACCAAGAATACTGGCTAGAGCCCTGTTAACCAAGAATACTGTCTAGAGCCCTGTTAATCAAGATTACTGTCTAGAGCCCTGTTAACCAAGAATACTGGCTAGAGCCCTGTTAACCAAGAATACTGGCTAGAGCCCTGTTAACCAAGAATACTGGCTAGAGCCCTGTTAACCAAGAATACTGGCTAGAGCCCTGTTAACCAAGAATACTGGCTAGAGCCCTGTTAACCAAGAATACTGGCTAGAGCCCTGTTAACCAAGAATACTGGCTAGAGCCCTGTTAACCAAGAATACTGACTAGAGCCCTGTTAACCAAGAATACTGACTAGAGCCCTGTTAACCAAGAATACTGGCTAGAGCCCTGTTAACCAAGAATACTGGCTAGAGCCCTGTTAACCAAGAATACTGGCTAGAGCCCTGTTAACCAAGAATACTGGCTAGAGCCCTGTTAACCAAGAATACTGGCTAGAGCCCTGTTAATCAAGAATACTGGCTAGAGCCCTGTTAACCAAGAATACTGGCTAGAGCCCTGTTAATCAAGAATACTGGCTAGAGCCCTGTTAACCAAGAATACTGGCTAGAGCCCTGTTAACCAAGAATACTGTCTAGAGCCCTGTTAACCAAGAATACTGACTAGAGCCCTGTTAACCAAGAATACTGTCTAGAGCCCTGTTAACCAAGAATACTGGCTAGAGCCCTGTTAACCAAGAATACTGGCTAGAGCCCTGTTAACCAAGAATACTGTCTAGAGCCCTGTTAACAAAGAATACTGACTAGAGCCCTGTTAACCAAGAATACTGGCTAGAGCCCTGTTAACCTACATGTTGCAGGTTTAAAGTTTATTTCCTGCATGTTTTCTATTTATGCTTACGGTGTCTACTGGCCCTCCCCCTCCAGGACCCTTCATCTACTCGGACATCCTGGACTATAAGAACCTTCGTGAGATCGTTGTCAACAACCGCATCACCTGGTTGGTCCATTACAGTGCCCTGCTCAGTGCCGTGGGAGAGGCCAATGTAGCTCTGGCACGCGACGTCAACATCACTGGTGAGCCATAGAGAATCCGCCATCTTGGCTCAACTTAGATCCACAACACACAAATTTTCTTCTTCTTCTAACCAAGCCTGGAAGGTGTCCACAGTGAGTAACTGTGAACTTCCTGTTCGTCAGGGCTCCACAACGTCCTGGACATTGCAGCGGAGCACGGCCTGCGTCTGTTTGTTCCCAGCACCATCGGAGCCTTCGGGCCAACCTCTCCCCGGAACCCGACCCCTGACCTCTGTGTCCAGAGACCCAGAACCATCTATGGGGTCTCTAAAGTCCACGCAGAGCTCATGGGAGAGGTGAGAGGAAAAATAATTAAATATTGTAAGAAATACAAAATGACCTGGTGTGTCTGACCTGGTGAGTCTGACCTGCTGTGTCTGACCTGCTGTGTCTGACCTGCTGTGTCTGACCTGGTGTGTCTGACCTGGTGTGTCTGACCTGGTGTGTCTGACCAGGTGTGTCTGACCAGGTGAAACATCTAACCCTTATTGCCTGTCTTCCGTCCAACAGTACTACCACCACCGCTACGGCCTTGACTTCCGCTGTCTGCGCTACCCAGGCATCATCTCTGCTGACTCCCAGCCTGGAGGAGGAACGACAGGTGAGTTAGAGAGACACACACTGTAGCAGAACACACACACCTGTCCTCCCTCACACACACACACCTGTCCTCCCTCACACACACACACACGCACACCTGTCCTCCCTCACACACACACACCTGTCCTCCTTTGCACACACCTGTCCTCCCTCACACACACACACACCTGTCCTCCCTCAAACACACGCTCACACAGGGTGATAATGCTAGAATATGTTCCTACAGGGTGATAATGCTAGAATGTTAGGATATGTTCCTACAGGGTGATAATGCTAGAATATGTTCCTACAGGGTGATAACGCTAGAATGTTAGGATATTTTCCTACAGGGTGATAATGCTAGGACATTAGGTGATAGTGCTACCGGGTGATAATGCTAGGACATTAGGTGATACTGCTACAGGGTGATAATGCTAGAATGTTAGGATATTTTCCTACAGGGTGATAATGCTAGGACATTAGGTGATAGTGCTACAGGGTGATAATGCTAGAATGTTAGGATATTTTCCTACAGGGTGATAATGCTAGGACATTAGGTGATACTGCTACAGGGTGATAATGCTAGAATGTTAGGATATGTTGCTACAGGGTGATAATGCTAGGACGTTAGTTAATACTGCTACAGGGTGGTAATGCTAGGACATTAGGTAATGCTGCTACAGGGTGATCATTCTAAGACGTTAGGTAATACTGCTACAGCCAGGGTGATAATGTTAGGCAATACTGCTACAGTATTACCCTATGTCTCAACCCCTTGTGATGTGTCTCAACCCATTCCCTTTACGACACACCCCTCACCCCATGCCTGGTTATCCAATGGCGTTACCTCACTTTGGGGCTGATCAGGTGGTGTCTGTAACAGAGGAGAGTTAGCCTTGTCCAAGACAGAATTTCCTGGATCTCCTGTTTCTGTAGTGAGACAGCTTGATGTACAGTACACCCCCTGGACAGGACACTAGTCTATCTCCTGTTCCTGTAGTGAGGCAGCTTGATGTACAGTACACCCCCTTGACAGGACCCTAGTCTATCTCCTGTTCCTGTAGTGAGGCAGCTTGATGTACAGTACACCCCCTTGACAGGACACTAGTCTATCTCCTGTTTCTGTAGTGAGACAGCTTGATGTACAGTACACCCCCTGGACAGGACACTAGTTTATCTCCTGTTTCTGTAGTGAGGCAGCTTGATGTACAGGACACCCCCTGGACAGGACACTAGTTTATCTCCTGTTTCTGTAGTGAGACAGCTTGATGTACAGGACACCCTGGACAGGACACTAGTTTATCTCCTGTTTCTGTAGTGAGGCAGCTTGATGTACAGGACACCCCCTGGACAGGACACTAGTTTATCTCCTGTTTCTGTAGTGAGACAGCTTGATGTACAGGACACCCCCTGGACAGGACACTAGTTTATCTCCTGTTTCTGTAGTGAGGCAGCTTGATGTACAGGACACCCCCTGGACAGGACACTAGTTTATCTCCTGTTTCTGTAGTGAGACAGCTGAATGTAAACACATCTAAGCCTATCTCCTGCCTCCCTTTCCTCCAGACTACGCGGTAGCCATCTTCCACGATGCCGTCAAGACGGGGAAGTTTGAGTGCAACCTGAAGCCAGACACGCGGCTGCCCATGATGTACATCGACGACTGTCTGCGTGCCACCGTGGAGATGATGGAAGCGCCCACGGACACCCTCTCCATGAGGACCTATAACATCAACGCCATGAGCTTTACCCCCGAAGAGCTGGCTCAGGAGGTCCAGAAACAACTGCCGGACCTGGAGGTCACCTACGACATCGACCAAGTCAGACAGGCCATCGGTAAGATCATTTTATTGATTATTGATCCTTTATTTATCCTGGTTGGAGATGCATAAATTCCTAGGTTTTCCTGAAAAATCCAGTGGGAGGATTCCGTCCTTGCTTATTCCCTTCTGATTCTGGGATTCCTCCAACTGGGATTTCTTGAAAAGCTGGGAATTAGCAACCATACTACTGGTGGATGATACCATTTGAGATCAAAGACCAATGAACGAGGAAGACCTGTCTAAATACGCCACTAGAGGCCCGACATTGAGATTCTCGAACTTGCTAACGTTTAGATTTGATGAAGTTTAATGTAGAAACGAACAACAAACAAAAGTCTGGTGACAATTTGACTGACGACAAAGTGTCCCAAGGCGTTTAGAGTAAGAAGACAATGTCCCCTCTTCTTTTCCCTTTACAGCCGACAGCTGGCCGATGAACTTTGACGACTCTAATGCGCGGGAACGACTGGGGCTGGAAACACGACTACGACCTCCCGGAGCTCGTCCAGACCATGCTCAACTACATCGGCTCAGACTCGCGCATCGCAAAGGCCAACTGAGTGGCCAGCGGTGGCGTGCTGCTGGGTGGGGTGCTGGAGCGCTGTTTCTTTGTACATTCTGTAAAGACTTGTTGTTATAGGAGGGAGGACCACGTGGTCTGTAAATAGTCGTTTTTTTCTCTGTCATTTGGAAGGGCTCTCAATCTGTCTGTATCTCTCTTGTCCGTGTCTGTATCTGTCTGAACAAGTTACTAGAACATCGCCGCGTGAGAAGTAGCGGGGCCCGATTCCCCTCCCTCATCCTCCTCTCAGGAAGCAGGAAGGGGTTAGAACACAGGGTCTGAACATGTTTAGATAAAACATCAGAGAGGTTGACTCGATGGCTGACTCGCGTGGCTGACTCGCGTGGCTATAAATAGTTTGCTGTATCGTTCCATCGTGATTTAACATTCAACAGGCAAACAAACAGAGGAGAATGGTGCATCGGTCCATGTTAAGCGCTTGAAGCCTTCCTCTCTCTGTGGAGAGCTGATGTTAAATGTTAAAAAAGGGCGCACCTCTATGTAAAGCTTTTGCAAAGGGCTTAACTGTTGTAGAATTATTTAGCCAAGAGCGGAGAATTCAGGTATCAAAGGGCCTACATTTACGGTCATGATCACATGAAGTGAAAGTTTTAGATGAAAGAGGTTTACTAATATAAGCGGTGTTTGATGCACTTTAGAGTAAGAGAGAAAATGATTTCAACCCTTTTTTTAATAAAAAAAATCACCAAACAGATATACAGTTGAGGTGTGGAGGCACACATCGAGTACAAGCTGTTTTCTTCTGCGTTCTTCTGTGTGTTCTGTCTGCTGGTGATAACTTGACTGGGAATCATGGTGACTCAATGTGCTTCTTGCACTTGTTGTATGTAAAGTGTGAATGAATAGTCCACAGCTCCTCTGGAAACCTTTGGGTGCGTCTCAAATGGTACCCTATTCCTTATATAGTGGCACCCTGTTCCCTATATAGTGGCACCCTATTCCCTATATAGATGGCACCCTATTCCCTATATAGATGGCACCCTATTCCCTATATAGTGGCACCTTATTCCCTCTATAGTGGCACCCTATTCTCTATATAGATGGCACCCTATTCCTTATATTCCCATATTCTCTATTCCCCTATAATGCCAATAGGGTGCCATTTGGGATTCAACCTTTGACTGGTTAAATATGGACTGTTTCCTTTAGTTGGGGTAATTGACGCGTCAGGGATGCCCGTTTTCACCCTCTCAATCTGTTCCTCAAACTTTTCTGATCCTGTTCGAAATCATGCAACAATATTTTATTGTCATGGATAGCCATATCCAATTAAATGTCAATATGAAAAACAGAGGAAAATGGAGCGCTTGCTACCCTTCCAGCTGTAGAGTTTGTGGCTTCAGTCGGCTAGCTAAGTGAGAAGAAGTTAGCCGGCCGGCAGAGCAACCATTTTTTGTTAGCCATAGAAACCAATGTTTTTGCATAGATTTAAAGTATTGTTCCTATTTATTTTTAGGGTTTTGTTCTCTGATAGAAGGATGAAATAGTATAAATGTATTTATTAACATGGCAGAACGCATCACAAGCATATGTAAATTAAGTGAATGTGCGGCTTTTTTTGATTGGACAGTAAAGATTCTATTCCGTTGTTCTTGACCCGTTTTTACACTGGCTATTTTGGCTCCGTGTTTCTGGGGCTAGCCCTGAAAGGTCGGCGCTAACCCTGCCTCCGGAACAGGGCCAGCTAGCCCTGGGCTAAGGTTGGTGCTAGCCCACTTTAGAATGTTCAAGTGTGAACATTCGCTTAGGCCTGGGCTTAAATCTCCCTTAGCCCAGGGCTGAGGAGGCTCTTAGCCCAGGACTGAGGAGGCTCTTAGCCCAGGGCTGAGGAGGCTCTTAGCCCAGGGCTGAGGAGGCTCTTAGCCCAGGGCTGAGGAGGCTCTTAGCCCAGGGCTGAGGAGGCTCTTAGCCCAGGACTGAGGAGGCTCTTAGCCCAGGACTGAGGAGGCTCTTAGCCCAGGGCTGAGGAGGCTCTTAGCCCAGGACTGAGGAGGCTCTTAGCCCTGAGTTAGGGTGCAGTGTGAATGCATATTTTCTGTGCGAAAGTTGTAACAAATGTGTGTTCTTTCAATCACAAAATCTCCTTTGTCATTAAAGCCTTTTTTTTCTCTCTCAACTATCTCAGTCTTTGTTTCTCTTCTTTAGTGCCTCCAGTCTGTCTGTTTCTGTATACTATTCTTCTTCCTCCTCACTGATACAATGTAGGTTTCATAGCTAAGTTTCCTGTACGTTTCTAGCCATGACATGACAATAAGTGGTATAAGGCATGTCCTAGTAGAGCCAGATGGAAATAATAATAATACGTTCTCACATTACTACCGGAGGTATTTTATAAGGTTTTGTTTAGAATGTGTTTCAGTACAAAATGTAAATTCCAGCTCCTCATGTCTTAAAGTTTGAGGCGTATTAAAATGTCTCTGAATTCATTACTTCACTGAATCACTGCCCATTTATTTGATTAACACTTGGTTTGGCCACCAAGACTGGGTAGCTACTGCGGAAAGGAGGGGTTGGGTTGAACCAGGGTAACTTTATGCTGGCCTTTTTCCTTTTTTTATTACATTTTGACCGACAATTTGGTTTGGCCACCAAGACTGGGTAACCACTGCGATACAACTTGACGTGAAAGGAGAGGTGTTTGGATTGGGTTGAACCTACTGTGGTGCTTGTGAAAGTGTGTTCTCTTGTGAAAAACACAGGGTTATATTATCTCCGGCAGACTGTCAAACATCCTCGGCGCCTAAATCATCATCAACAACTGTTCTCCATTACGCACGATGTCCTGAGAAATCAAAACTGGGCTATTTTGATCAGAATTTGAGTGACAATTTGAGAGAGACCCAACAACAACAAAAAAGCTAGCTAATCTTTGTGTTCGTTGTGCTGATGTTGTATGACAACAAAATGCTCTTTAATGACGCCACGTTTATTGACCTGAACGATGTCCGATCAGCTAAACATGATACCGGTGAAGGTCAGGACCAGATGAAGAAATCCGGGGAAGTTCTATTATAGCCCCCCCCCCCCAGCACACTCACAATTCCCGGTACACCATCATTTTCTGTAATGGTTCTCACTTCCACTTCCACCCTGTCTCCTCTGGTGGACCTACATGTGTGCTGATTACATCTAGAGGCATCTAGAAGCAGGTTCCACCCCATTCATAGAACACTCCCACTGGTTCTAAGAATCCAAGATCCTTGGGGAGTCAAAATACTCTCACATTAGCCCTGTGACCTATTAGCAAATGTGTGTGTGTGTGTGTGTGTGTGTGTGTGTGAAGGGATGGGAAGGGATGGGATATAAACAAGACTGGATAGGAAGGCTCACAGGGGACAGACCTGGTTTTAAATAGTAATTGTTTTATATATTTATATAAGTGTTTTGGTTGAGCTGACCTTGAGTGCCAGATGGAAAGGATTTGGGTCTTTGGGATTTACCGGCATCCCATTGGTTCCATCGCATCAGACAAGATCTATCAAACGCATCTCAAAAGTTTTTGGAATGAAACCAAATACTATTTGAATCCACCCATGTCTGGTTGGTGAAGGGAAGGAGAGGACATACAGTACCAATCAAATGGTTGGACACAGCTACTCAAAGGTTTTTCTTTATTTTTTACTATTTTCTACATTGTAGAATAGTAGTGAAGACATCAACACTATGAAACAACACATATGGAATCATGTAGTCACCAAAAAAGTGTTAAACAAATCAAAATATATTTTATATTTGAGATTGTTCAAAGTAGCCACCCTGACAGATTTGCACACGCTTGGCGTTCTCTCAACCAGCTTCATGAGGTAGTGTTGTGTCTTATTAAAGAGAAGACTGTTATTTTATCAAATCAATTCTCTGTAATTATTATTACGTGATTAAACTAATCACGTAAATGTAATTAACTAGGAAGTCGTGACACCAAGGAAAATCTTCAGATTACAAAGTTATAATTTTCCCAATATAACACTTCAGATAATTTAATATCTGATCAATTAGTCTTCTAATCAATGAATTATTCTTTACCTCACGTTAGTCTCATTCCAAACATCGTAAATTGTTGGTTATCTGCACGAAACCCAGCCTTTACTATGAATCATCCATACACCAATTGTCTTAATCATTTATTTACTAACTAACTAAATAATTACAGAAATGCAAAAACACACAAACAGTAGATATGGTTACAAGGAAATGATAGGGGGAGGCTCCCTAGTGGGCTAAGCCGGTATGACGGCTTGGTGGGCAAAGGGAAGTGGGTGTGGACAGAGAGAGAAAGAAGGAGAGAGAGAGAGAAGGAGAGAGAGAGAGAGAGGCCACAATCTATACCCAGAAAGGGCCACGTCATGACAGGTAGTCACCTGGAATGCATTTCAATTAACAGGTGTGCCTTGTTAATTTGTGGAATTACTTTCCTTCTTAATGCATTTGAGCCAATCAGTTGTGTTGTGACAAGGTAGGGGTGGTATACAGAAGATAGCCCTATTTGGTAAAAGACCAAGTCCATATTATGGCAAGAACAGCTCAAATAAGCAAAGAGAAACGACAGTCCATCATTACTTTAAGACATGAAGGTCAGTCAATCCGGAAAATGTCAAGAACTTTGAAAGTTTCTTCAAGTGCAGTCGCAAAAACCATCATGCGCTATGATGAAACTGGCTTTTATGAGGACCGCCACAGGAAAGGAAGACCCAGAGTTACCTCTGCTGCAGAGGATACGTTCATTCGAGTTAACTGCACCTCAGAATGCAGCCCAAATAAATGTATTGCAGAGTTCAAGTAACAGACACATCTCAACAGAAACTGTTCAGAGGAGACTGTGTGAATCAGGCCTTCATGGTCGAATTGCTGCAAAGAAACCACTACTAAAGGACACCAATAAGAAAAAACGACTTGCTTGGGCCAAGAAACACGAGCAATGGACATTAGACTGGTGGAAATCTGTCCTTTGGTCTGATGAGTCCAAATTTGAGATTTTTGGTTCCAACCGCCATGTCTTTGTGAGACGCAGAGTAGGTGAATGGATGATCTCTGCATGTGTGGTTCCCACCGTGAAGCATGGATGAGGAGGTGTGACGGTGCTTTGCTGGTGACACTGTCAGTGATTTAATTAGAATTCAAGGCACACTTAACCAGCATGGCTACCACAGCATTCTGCAGTAATACGGCATCCCATTTGATTTGCGCTTAGTGGGACAATTTTCAACAGGACAATGACCCAACACACCTCCAGGCTGTGTAAGGGCTATTTGACCAAGAAGGAGAGTGATGGAGTGCTGCATCAGATGACCTGGCCTCCACAATCACCCGACCTCAACCCAATCCTATATAGGAAATAGGATGCCATTTGAGACCATTTGGAACGTAGCCACTGCCCATCAAACTGAGGTAGACATGCCAAATCGCTGTGCCGCAGCTGTTATTCACATGGTAACCTGTTGCTATGGGAACTCAAGCCAAGCTTGTAGGGATATTATGCTGGAAAAGGGTATACGGACACTCCTGAACTGCAAACGGATATTTAGTTTCAGAATTTGTTCAAATTTATTTAGGGGTTAGGGTCAGTTTTTTGCGATCTTAATTAGTAGTCGTTTTCCAAGTCAGGAGTGTCCTTTAGCCCTTCTCTGCTGTGCTACGGCGATGTGTCTTCCCTCTGTTTGGTTTCAAGTCAACTGAATAAAAACAAATACTCTTTTGGAGTTTGCCTCTCTCCTCGCCCCCACCCACCTCCCTCCTCCTCTGTCTTTGTTTATTCACCAAAATAGATAGCTTTCAGGGCGAGGACCATCTTATGTAACCATTATTTATCTTTTGGTCAAAAGGCAAATGGCCTACTCTCGTGTCGAGAAACTCTCCTGTTGGAGAATCCCCCCTGTGACCTTCGACCCTATACCATCACACCTTCTGACACGTTATCGTACACTCATTTAGTAGCCGAGTTACGTCACCAAGCAGCTCACCTACAGTATGTACGGGACGTCGCTTAGCTTCTCTTGAAATTGACAACTAGAGATTCTACGATTGACATAACTAGAGTAAACATTATCTGGAAAAAGCGTGAATATTTACAATAAGTGACATTTCCACAGCAGTTGTATGGGAGATAGGCGATGGAAAAGATCTACCCACTAGGCAGAAGGATGAATATATGATTACAAATATTTATTACATTTCTGTGTGGGATTTTCAACGCAATTTCAACGAGAAGTGAAATTACCAATCCAATGTCATTACATTGATAATACCTTTTGTGTTTTAATGTACTGTAATTCAGTAGTATTTTGCCACGCTAACATTTGGTCCTATTCAACAGCTTGCTGTAGATTTGTGAATGGAGTAGGGCAGACTAAACTGCCACTAGTGGGAGAGTCTGTTTCAGAGCTGGCTAGATACAATACAGAAGTAATGGTAGAGGGAATCACTATGGGCTGGCAGGATATCATTCTGGGCTGGCAGGACATCGTCACAATGCTGGTAAGGCTGGCAGGATTTCATCACTCTGGGCTGGCAGGATGTCATCACTCTGGGATGGCAGGATATCATCACTCTGGAATGGCAGGATATCATCACTCTAGAATGGCAGGATGTCATCACTCTGGGCTGGCAGGATGTCATCACTCTGGGCTGGCAGGATATCATCACTCTGGGCTGGCAGGATATCATCACTCTGGGCTGGCAGGATGTCATCACTCTGGGCTGGCAGGATGTCATCACTCTGGGCTGGCAGGATGTCATCACTCTGGGCTGGCAGGATGTCATCACTCTGGGCTGGCAGGATGTCATCACTCTGTAGAGAGGAGGGTCTAGGTATAACCCTAACCCTAACCCTATACTACCTATCCCTATTCTACCTAACCCTAATCCTATTCTACCTAACCCTATACTACCTAAACCTAACCATATACAGTGGGGGAAAAAAGTATTTAGTCAGCCACCAATTGTGCAAGTTCTCTCACTTAAAAAGATGAGAGAGGCCTGTAATTTTCATCATAGGTACACTTCAACTATGACAGACAAAATTAGGAAAAAAAATCCAGAAAATCACATTGTAGGATTTTTTATGAATTTATTTGCAAATTATGGTGGAAAATAAGTATTTGGTCAATAACAAAAGTTTATCTCAATACTTTGTTATATACCCTTTGTTGGCAATGACAGAGGTCAAACGTTTTCTGTAAGTCTTCACAAGGTTTTCACACACTGTTGCTGGTATTTTGGCCCATTCCTCCATGCAGATCTCCTCTAGAGCAGTGATGTTTTGGGGCTGTCGCTGGGCAACACGGACTTTCAAAGATTTTCTATGGGGTTGAGATCTGGAGACTGGCTAGGCCACTCCAGGACCTTGAAATGCTTCACGGCCACTCCTTCGGTTGCCAGGCGGTGTGTTTGGGATCATTGTCATGCTGAAAGACCCAGCCACGTTTCATCTTCAATGCCCTTGCTGATGGAAGGAGGTTTTCACTCAAAATCTCACGATACATGGCCCCATTCATTCTTTCCTTTACACGGATCAGTCGCCCTAGTCCCTTTGCAGAAAAACAGCCCCAAAGCATGATGTTTCCACCCCATGCTTCACAGTAGGTATGGTGTTCTTTGGATGCAACTCAGCATTCTTTGTCCTCCAAACACGACGAGTTGAGTTTTTACCAAAAAGTTCTATTTTGGTTTCATCTGACATTCTCCCAATCCTCATCTGGATCATCCAAATGCTCTCTAGCAAACTTTAGACGGGCCTGAACATGTACTGGCTTAAGCAGGGGGACACGTCTGGCACTGCAGGATTTGAGTCCCTGGCGGCGAGTGTGTTACTGATGGTAGGCTTTGTTACTTTGGTCCCAGCTCTCTGCAGGTCATTCACTAGGTCCCCGTGTGGTGGTTCTGGGATTTTTGCTCATCGCTCTTGTGATCATTTTGACCCCACGGGTGAGATCTTGCGTGGAGCCCCAGATCGAGGAAGATTATCAGTGGTCTTGTATGTCTTCCATTTCCTAATAATTGCTCCCACAGTTGATTTCTTCAAACCAAGCTGCTTACCTATTGCAGATTCAGTCTTCCCAACCTGGTGCAGGTCTACAATTTTGATTCTGGTGTCCTTTGACAGCTCTTTGGTCTTGGCCATAGTGGAGTTTGGAGTGTGACTGTTTGAGGTTGTGGACAGGTGTCTTTTATACTGATAACAAGTTCAAACAGGTGCCATTAATACAGGTAATGAGTGGAGGACAGAGGAGCCTCTTAAAGAAGAAGTTACAGGTCTGTGAGAGCCAGAAATCTTGCTTGTTTGTATGTGACCAAATACTTAGTTTCCACCATAATTTGCAAATAAATTCATTAAAAATCCTACAATGTGATTTTCTGGATTTTTTTTCCTTATTTTGTCTGTCATAGTTGAAGTGTACCTATGATGAAAATTACAGGCCTCTCTCATCTTTTTAAGTTGGAGAACTTGCACAATTGGTGGCTGACTAAATACTTTTTTCCCCCACTGTACTACTTAACCCTATACTACCTAGCACTAACCCTATACTATCTAACCCTATACTACGTAACCCTAACCATATACTACCTAACCCTATACTACCTAACACTAACCCTATACTATCTAACCCTATACTACCTAACTCTATACTACTTAACCCTATACTACCTTGCACTAACCCTATACTACGTAACCCTAACCATATACTACCTAACCCTATACTACCTAACACTAACCCTATACTATCTAACCCTATACTACCTAACTCTATACTACCTAACCCTATACTACCTAACCCTAACCCTATACTACCTAACCCTATACTACCTAACCCTATACTATCTAACCCTATACTACCTAACCCTAACCCTATACTACCTAACCCTATACTACCTAACCCTATAGTACCTAACCCTAACCCTATACTATCTAACCCTATACTACCTAACTCTATACTACTTAACCCTATACTACCTTGCACTAACCCTATACTACGTAACCCTAACCATATACTATCTAACCCTATACTACCTAACACTAACCCTATACTATCTAACCCTATACTACCTAACTCTATACTACCTAACTCTATACTACCTAACCCTAACCCTATACTATCTAACCCTATACTACCTAACCCTAACCCTATACTATCTAACCCTATACTACCTAACCCTAACCCTATACTACCTAACCCTATACTACCTAACCCTTTTATACTACCCTAATTTTATATTATTTAATTATACTACCTAATTTTAATTTTAACCCTATACTACTCTAACCCTATACTTTAACCCCAACCTTTATATTCTTAATTTTATTTTATTACCTAATTTTATATTATTTAATTTTATATATTTACCTAATTTTATATTATTTAATTTTATATTATTTAATTTTAATTTTATACTATTTAATTCTCAATTTTATATATATCCCTAATTTTATATTATTTTAATTTTATATTATTTAATTTTAATTTTATATGATTTAATTTTAATTTTATATTATTTAATTTTGGTAATTATTTAATTTTATATTATTTGTAATTTTAATTTTATATTATTTAATTTTAATTTTATATTATGTAATTTTATATTACTTAATTTTATATTTTTAATTTTTAATTTTATATTATTTAATTTTATATTATTTAATTTTAATTTTATATTATTTAATTTTAATTTTATTTAATTTAATTTTATATTATTTAATTTTAATTTTATATTATTTAATTCTTATATTATTTAATTTTAATTTTATATTATTTAATTTTAATTTTATTATTTAATTTTAATTTTATATTATTTAATTTTAATTTTATATATTTAATTTTATATTATTTAATTTTATATTATTTAATTTTAATTATATATTATTTAATTTTATATTATTTAATTTATATTATTTAATTTTAATTTTATATTATTTAATTTTATATTATTTTAATTTTAATTTTATATGTATTTAATTTTAATTTTATATTATTTAATTTTATAGCTATTTAATTTTAATTTTATATTATTTAATTTTAACCCTATATACCTAATATACTACCTAATTTCAACCCTATACTACCTAATTTTATATACCTTAATTTTAATTATTATAATTATAACCCTAATTTTATATTATTTAATTTAACCCTATATTATTTAATTTTAATTTTTATACTACCTAATTTTAACCACATATTTATTTAATTTTATATTATTTAATTTTATATTATTTAACCCTAATTTTATACTACCTAATTTTATACTATCTAATTTTAATTTTATACGACTTAATTTTAATTTTATACTATTTAATTTTATATTATTTAATTTTAATTTTATATTATTTAATTTTAAACTTACCTAACCCTAATTTTATATTATTTAACCCCTTTAACCCCTATATTAATTTAATTTTATATTATTTAATTTTAATTTTATATATTATTTAATTTTATATTTTAATTTTATATTATTTAATTCTTAATTTTATATTATTTAATTTTATATTAAATTTTAATTTTATATTATTTAATTTTAATTTTATATTATTTAATTTTATATTATTTAATTTTAATTTTATTATTTAATTTTAATTTTATATTATTTAATTTTATATTATTTAATTTTAATTTTATATTACTTAATTTTAATTTTATATTATTTAATTTTATATTATTTAATTTTATATTATTTAATTTTAATTTTATATTATTTAATTTTATATTATTTAATTTTTCTATATTATTTAATAGTATATTATATTAATTTGTAATTTTATATGATTTAATTTTAATTTTATATGATTTAATTTATATATTATTTAATTTTAATTTTATATGATTAATTTTAATTTTATATTATTTAATTTTATATTATTTAATTTTATATTATTTAATTTTATATTATTTAATTTTAATTTTATATTATTTAATTTTATATTATTTAATTCTTAATTTTATATTTATTTCCCACCTATTCTAATTTTAATTTTATATTTACTTAATTTTAATTTTATATTATTTAATTTTATAACCCTATACTACAACTAATATACTACCTAACCCTAACCCTATACGACTAACCCTAACCCTATACTACCTAACTCTATACTACCTAACCCTAACCCTATACTACCTAACCCTATACTACCTAACCCTATACTACCTAACCCTAACCCTATACTACTTAACCCTAACCCTATACTACCTAACCCTATACTACCTAACCCTATACTACCTAACCCTAACCCTATACTACCTAACCCTATACTACCTAACCCTAACACTATTTAATGCATTATTTGTGACCAGGGCCCAAACTATGCAAATTACTCTCGGTCACTAAATACATGAATATGCATATTTTTTTACTTAGTTGTATGCCAATTTGTTGTTTATGATTTATTGATGAACTGTCCATATACACTGAGTATACCAATCATTAAGAACACCTTTCTAATATTGATTTGCAAACCCTTTTGCCCTCAGAACAGCCTCAATTCATTGGGGCGTGGGACTCTACAAGGTGTTGAGAATTCCACAGGGATGCTGGCCCAAAGTTGACCAATGCTTCCCCACAGTTGTGTTAAGTTGGCTGATGTCCTTTGGGTGGTGGACCATCTGGTGATGGCCACACAGGGAAACCACAGGGTGAAAACCCAACAGCTGCAGTGTTCTGATCTAAACTGGTGCGCCTGGCACCTACTACCATACCCCTGTTCAAAGGCACTTAAATCTTTTTCCCTGCCCATTCACTCTCTGAATGGCACACATACACAATCCATTGTCTCCACTACCTAACCCTAACCCTATACTACCTAACCCTAACCCTATACTACCTAACCCTAACCACATACTACCTAACCCTATACTACCTAACCCTATACTACCTAACCCTAACCCTATACTACCTAACCCTATACTATCTAACCCTAACCCTATACGACCTAACCCTAACCCTATACTACCTAACCCTATACTACCTAACCCTAACCCTATACTACCTAACCCTAAACTACCTAACCCTAACCCTATACTACCTAACCCTAACCCTATACTACCTAACCCTAACCCTATACTACCTAACCCTAACCACATACTACCTAACCCTATACTACCTAACCCTATACTACCTAACCCTAACCCTATACTACCTAACCCTATACTACCTAACCCTATACTACCTAACCCTAACCCTATACTACCTAACCCTATACTATCTAACCCTAACCCCATTTTATACCCACCTAACCTCTAACCCTATACCACCTAACCCTATACTACCTAACCCTAACCCTATACTACCTAACCCTAACCCTATACTACCTAACCCTATACTACCTAACCCTATACTACCTAACCCTAACCCTATACTACCTAACCCTATACTACCTAACCCTATACTACCTAACAGTATACTACCTAACCCCATTTACCCCATACCCATTTAACCCTAACCCTCATACGACCTAACCCTATTACCACCTAACCCTAACCCTATACTATTTAACCCTAACCCTATACTACCTAACCCCATACTACCTAACCCTATACTACCTAACCCTATACTACCTAACCCTTTTAACCCTATACTACCTAACCCTATACTACCTAACCCTAACCCCATACGACTCCAACCCTAACTCCTATACTACCTTTAACCCTAACCCTATACTACCTAACCCTAACCCTATACTACCTAACCCTATACTACCTAACCCTAACCCTATACGACCTAACCCTAACCCTATACTACCTAACTCTATACTACCTAACCCTAACCCTATACTACCTAACCCTATACTACCTAACCCTATACTACCTAACCCTAACCCTATACTACCTAACCCTAACCCTATACTACCTAACCCTATACTACCTAACCCTATACTACCTAACCCTAACCCTATACTACCTAACCCTATACTACCTAACCCTAACACTATTTAATGCATTATTTGTGACCAGGGCCCAAACTATGCAAATTACTCTCGGTCACTAAATACATGAATATGCATATTTTTTTACTTAGTTGTATGCCAATTTGTTGTTTATGATTTATTGATGAACTGTCCATATACACTGAGTATACCAATCATTAAGAACACCTTTCTAATATTGATTTGCAAACCCTTTTGCCCTCAGAACAGCCTCAATTCATTGGGGCGTGGGACTCTACAAGGTGTTGAGAATTCCACAGGGATGCTGGCCCAAAGTTGACCAATGCTTCCCCACAGTTGTGTTAAGTTGGCTGGATGTCCTTTGGGTGGTGGACCATTCCGTGATACACACAGGGAAACTGTTGAGGGTGAAAAACCCAACAGCGTTGCAGTTCTTGACCCAAACTGGTGCGCCTGGCACCTACTACCATACCCCTGTTCAAAGGCACTTAAATCTTTTTCCCTGCCCATTCACTCTCTGAATGGCACACATACACAATCCATTGTCTCCATTGTCTCAAGGCTTTAAAAAAATCATTTTTTTAAACCGGTCTCCTCCCCCTTCATCTACACTTATTGGCGTGATCATACTAAGTGATCATACTGAAGCTTTCACCTGGTCAGTCTATGTGATGGAAAGAACAGTCTGTCTTGGAGTTAGGCTTATATCTTTTAGTTTTTTTATATTGTATGTCATGTTTATTGTTTTTTATATTGTATGTCATGTTATTGTTTTTTATATTGTATGTCATGTTATTGTTTTTTATATTGTATGTCATGTTATTGTTTTTTATATTGTATGTCATGTTATTGTTTTATATATTGTATGTCATGTTATTGTTTTTTATATTGTATGTCATGTTATTGTTTTTTATATTGTATGTCATGTTTATTGTTTTATATATTGTATGTCATGTTATTGTTTTATATATTGTATGTCATGTTATTGTTTTTTATATTGTATGTCATGTTATTGTTTTTATATTGTATGTCATGTTATTGTTTTATATATTGTATGTCATGTTATTGTTTTTTATATTGTATGTCATGTTTATTGTTTTTTATATTGTATGTCATGTTATTGTTTTATATATTGTATGTCATGTTATTGTTTTATATATTGTATGTCATGTTATTGTTTTTTATATTGTATGTCATGTTATTGTTTTTTATATTGTATGTCATGTTATTGTTTTATATATTGTATGTCATGTTATTGTTTTTTATATTGTATGTCATGTTTATTGTTTTTTATATTGTATGTCATGTTATTGTTTTTTATATTGTATGTCATGTTTATTGTTTTTTATATTGTATGTCATGTTATTGTTTTATATATTGTATGTCATGTTATTGTTTTTTATATTGTATGTCATGTTTATTGTTTTTTATATTGTATGTCATGTTATTGTTTTTTATATTGTATGTCATGTTATTGTTTTTTATATTGTATGTCATGTTTATTGTTTTTTATATTGTATGTCATGTTATTGTTGTTTATATTGTATGTCATGTTATTGCATTTTATGTATGTTTCTGCCTATGTACCAAGATGTTCAAATAAACCTAAACCTTAAAGTAGGGGACTATTTTGTGACTCACACCATAGACGAGAAGAGCTGAGCTGCACTGAGTTGAGTTGAGCTGAGCTGCACTGAGCTGCGTGCAAGGCTACTGGTGGTAAATATAATTTGTTGATTGATGGTATCTGCTGGTAAGCCTGTGGCATGTGCAGGGACAACACCCCCCCCGACCCGTTACATAACAGAACATTAATATTATTTCGCATGGTAGCCAATAGTCGCTTCTCATAAGGTTCTCTCCAATAGAATTACAATCCAGAAGCCCATACATTACAGTAGCCTATAGCCTATTAGCCTACACAATGTAAATGATTGTTGTGGGTTGAATCGACCAATTTTAAACGCATGTTTAATGTGTCATCCTAGCCTACACAATGTATGCAGCAGTTTCAACCTCCCGGTGTATGTGGGAGTTGTTTCTCGATAACGCGCATCTTTATTGTATCATTTGTTGTATAAATTGTGCGCTTGTTCTTTTCTTTTGCTGCTGCTGCGGGCTATTTACCTTCTAGTAAAAAAATATATATATATATTCCAGCCTCTCATCTCAACACCAGTGATAGGTCTGAGCAAAGATTGTCTATTGCAGTGACGAGATAGACAAGTGACCGCTTGAACAACGATGGAAACACTGTACACGTCCTCAAAGATGAAAGGCAGGCGTGAGGAGGCGAGATTAGGTGTGACCATTCTAGCCAATGAGAGGGCAGAGACACGTGTGAACAACAGGCCATAGAGATAGATAGAGGACTCATCTTTGTGTATCTGGTGCCGTTGCAGTGTAGTGTCTGTGACAGCATGGGCATCTCCAATGTCAAAGTAGTCCATTGTCTTCTTCTTCATTGGCCGATTGATCCCAACTCATAGGAATATTCCCACCCAGTTGACTACTTTAAAATGGTGGAAGCACCTCGACGTCAACGTCCCACGCTAAAACGGGTTATAGCCATGATGAGTCCTATCTATCTCCAATCGCAGGCACAACGTCACATTTTCTTCCCCCTAAAGTTGCCTAAGTGCCAATTGACTACATTCATAGCTGACAAAATGGCCTGTCATTATATTTTCTATACTTCACTTGCATAAAAAGGTCAGATGGAAACCTGGGCAGAGTACAACTTTACGTCTTCCCCTCTGGGTTTGATCCAGGTCCTTGCTATCCAGAATCTTGAGGGAGGTCCCAACGCCCCCCCCCATTGAAATTTACATTTAAAATGGTTAAGGTTAGGGGTTAAGGGTTAGGGGGTATGCACGTCCCAAGGATCCCGGATTGCACTGCTAGCTATGATAGGTAAAGGTATTTGTATAACGGCGCCTATGTCGCCACCTCGTGTTGTAAAAAAAACACCATTTACACTTCACTTAGGTTACGAAATACAACATAAATATGTTATTAGAAGAGAGAGAGAGAGAGAGAGAGAGAGAGAGAGAGAGAGAGAGAGAAAATAAAAAATAATAATGGAGTGTAGCTATGCAGATGTCTAAAAGTATAGTGAATTACCAGGGTGTTGATTTAGTTGTGGACGGGGATGAGAGGTCCCGTTTTTGTGGACAGGCGCGTCCACAGCGCCCTGCCGTCACCACGTGTTCCGAGACGCCGTCATGTCCATGCTGGCTGAACGTGAGTTCTACCCGGGGATCTTTTACTCCTAAATGTCGAGCTTTAGACACCCAGACACACCGAGCTGCTGTGTCCTGTTGTCTGAACAAGTCAACAGCGATTTATTTTCTAGTGCGACTTAATGTCTTTTCCCATCAGGTACATGCGCGGTTCGGGGAAAAAGTCTGTCGAGCTAAGTAGCATAATGCTAACCACAATAATCACATTTACCGGTGACTGGCAAGTTACTAGTTAACCTCAACTAGTTAGACCTATCTTATAACTTAATCAATAACGTTTTTTTTATGTAGGAAGAAATGTGTATTTAAGGTGTCTTACTTCTGATCGTTGCCAGTGTGATTTAGTTGTATAATCTTGAGAGCTTTACCTAGCCAGCCTGCTACTGTAACTAGTTCTGGTCGAGGATGTTGCGGGTTTATTCCTCCCGATGTTGTTTAGTGACTGGCTTTAATATACTATCGTTACTCGCCGAAGTAAATATCTTACTTGAAGTGTTGACTAATTTTGTATGTGTGAGTTGCAAGTTCAAAGTGGTCAAGTAGCACTTGGTTTGGGTTTTACCGCTGAACTACACCGGGTCCATTGCGAAAGCATCGGATGAAAACGTTAAGCGAACGCACGGACCAGATTCGGTATCCTACACGTTACCGACCGCCGTGGTGTCCTTAATAACCAAGACCGTTTACCCCCTAAGTGCCCCCCAGCCTGTGACGTGTGTTGTCCGGTTGGGTACTGTGACGGCTTAAAATGTCAGTGCAAATGGACCAATAAAGTAGATTTATTATATTTTATTCTAATATGGTTTGTTGTTTTTTTTTTTTAGCCCGGAGAAAACAGAAGTGGTCTGTTGACCCGCGGAACAGCGCATGGAGTAAAGATGAGTCCAAGTTCGGCCAGAAGATGCTGGAGCGAATGGGCTGGTCCAAGGGAAAGGTACTGTGGACTTTGTCTCAGCAAACCACTGATTTAACTAACTAACAGTATACTAGTGACGGTATGTCACTGTAGCTCCTATCTCAAGACAATTAGTCTTCCTGGGATTCCTCCTTGCATCCGCGCTCCTCGCCTCCTTTTCAACTGCATTGGAGGAGAAGGTCTAAGGTCCCTCCCTCTCCAATGCGTTTGGAAAAGGAGGCGAGGAGAGCGAAATCGAGGCAATACAAAATTTAAAGAAAGAGCCTGTATCTAACTGTGTCGGCGTCATTAGGAATGACATGTTCACCTGTCTCTACCAGGGCCTGGGGAGAACTGAGCAGGGCTCCACAGAACACATCAAAGTCAAAGTGAAGAACAACCAGCTGGGTCTGGGAACCACTGCCAGCCACGAGGTGAGTGGACAACTGGGTTGTGTTCATTAAGGCACAACCGTCAACAAGTGTTTCTTATTGGTGAAGTTCAGGGTTTTTATTCATTAGTGCACATTGTAGCAAAATGTTTTTCAACAGAACAACAAAAATGATCAAGTTCAGGTAGTCCTATTCCCTTTTAGTCAGTTTTCTTTCTTCTTTTGGTTTCTAGTTAATACGACCCAGAATACTTCAAGATTGCAGTGATGTACAGTGTTTTACCAAGGAATGTGTCCTCCCAAGTTATGTCCCTAGTTTTGATCTAATTTGTTCTGTTTCCAGGACAACTGGATCGCCCATCAGGATGACTTTAACCAGCTCCTGGCAGACCTCAACAACTGCCATGGTCAAAACACTGCCAATGGTAAAGACACAGACAGAAGGACAGAATAATATAATGCATTTAGCAGATGTGATTGCGGTTGTAGCAAAATTCTTGTGTTCCTAGCGCCAACAGTACAGTAATATCTAACAATTCATAACTATTAAGATATGTATATGTGTGTATGTTAGGACTAGCAATGTCAGAGTCCAGAGAGAGAGAGAGTGTGTGTGTGATGGGATGTATAAGACATTATGGACAGTATGTATAGTTGAAGTCGGAAGTTTACATACACCTTCGCCAAATACATTTAAACTCAGTTTTTCACAATTCCTGACATTTAATCCTAGTAAAAATTCCCAGTCTTAGGTCAGTTAGGATCACCAGTTTATTTTAAGAATGTGAAATGTCAGAATAATAGTAGAGAGAATTATTTCTTTCAGCTTTTATTTCTTTCATCACATTCCCAGTGGGTCAGAAGTTTACATACACTCAATTAGTATTTGGTAGCGTTGCTTTTAAAATGTCTAACTTGGGTCAAACGTTTCAGGTAGCCTTCCACAAGCTTCCCACAATAAGTTGGGTGAATTTTGGCCCATTCCTCCTGACAGAGCTGGTGTAACTGAGTCAGGTTTGTAGGCCTCCTTGCTCGCACACGCCTTTTCATTTCTGCCCACAAATTTTCTATAGGATTGAGGTCAGGGCTTTGTGATGGCCACTCCAATACCTTGACTTTGTTGTCCTTAAGCCATTTTGCCACAACTTTGGAAGTATGCTTGGGGTCATTGTCCATTTGGGAGACCCATTTGCGACCAAGCTTTAACTTCCTGACTGATGTCTTGAGATGTTGCTTCAATATATCCATATGATTTTTCTTCCCTCATGATGCCATCTATTTTGTGAAGTGCACCAGTCCCTCCTGCAGCAAAGCACCCCCACAACATGATGCTGCCACCCCTGTGCTTCACGGTTGGGATGGTGTTCTTCGGCTTGCAAGCATCCCCCTTTTTCCTCCAAACATAACGATGGTCATTATGGCCAAACAGTTCTATTTTTGTTTCATCAGACCAGAGGACATTTCTCCAAAAAGTACAATCTTTGTCCCCATGTGCAGTTGCAAACCGTAGTCTGGCTTTTTAATGGCGGTTTTGGAGCAGTGGCTTCTTCCTTGCTGAGCGGCCTTTCAGGTTATGTCGATATAGGACTCGTTTTACTGTGGATATAGATACTTTTGTACCTGTTTCCTCCAGCATCTTCACAAGGTCCTTTGCTGTTGTCCTGGGATTGATTTGCACTTTTCGCACCAAAGTACGTTCATCTCTAGGAGACAGAACGCGTCTCCTTCCTGAGCAGTATGACGGCTGTGTGGTCCCATGGTGTTTATACTTGGGTACTATTGTTTGTACAGATGAAAGTGGTACCTTCAGGCATTTGGAAATTGCTCCAAAGGATGAACCAGACTTGTGGAGGTCCACAATTTTCTTTCTGAGGTCTTGGCTGATTTCTTTTGATTTTCCTATGATGTCAAGCAAAGAGGCACTGCGTTTGAAGGTAGGCCTTGAAATACATCCACAGGTACACCTCCAATTGACTCAAATTATGTCAATTAGCCTATCAGAAACTTCTAAAGCCATGACATCATTTTCTGGAATTTTCCAAGCTGTTTAAAGGCACAGTCAACTTAGTGTATGTAAACTTCTGACCCACTGGAATTGTGACACAGTGAATTATAAGTGAAATAATCTGTCTGTAAACAATTGTTGGAAAAATTACTTGTCATGCACAAAGTAGATGTCCTAACCGACTTGCCAAAACTATAGTTTGTTAACAAGAAATTTGTGGAGTGGTTGAAAAACTAGTTTTAATGACTCCAACCTAATTGACATCATTTGATGTAAACTTTCGACTTCAACTGTAGATATACTACATATTCTATCTGTAGGATAGAATAGTATATGTACAGCAATAGTTGAAATAGGATGGCCTTGACTAGAATACAGTATATACATATGAAAGGGCTCCCGAGTGTCGCAGGCGTCGCTACAGACCCTAATTCGATTCCAGGCTGTATTTAAAAAAATATATATATATTTTACCTTTATTTAACTAGGCAAGTCAGTTAAGAACAAATTCTTATTTTCAATGACGGCCTAGGAACAGTGGGTTAACTGCCTTGTTCAGGGGCAGAACGACAGATTTTTACCTTGTCAGCTCGGGGGATTCGATCTTGCAACCTTCCAGTTACTGGCCCAACGCTCTAACCACTAGGCTACCCTGCGGCGCACAACTGACTTGCCTAGTTAAATAAAGGTTACATCAAATTTTTTGAAAAAGAATGGTATCAGGGCCAGATTGGGAATTTAGCCAGGACACCCTCCACGGGATCTTTAGTGACCACAGTGAATCAGGACACCCGTTTTTAACGTCTCATCCGAAAACATGGCACCCTACACAGGGCAATGTCCCCAATCCCTGCCCTGGGGCTTTGGGATATTTTATTTTACACCAGAGGACACAGTGCCTCCTACTGGCCCTCCAACACCACTTCCAGCAGCATCTGGTCTCCCATCCAGGGACCAACCCTGCTTAGCTTCAGAGGCAAGCCAACAGTGGGATGCAGGGGTGATATACTGCTGGAAAAGTGACCAGTGTTCCATGATTATGTAATTATGTACATAGGGGGGTGTTACTGTACACTAGGTGGTGCTATTGTAACATTTACAGGAAAGTAGTAGCCCACTGTTGTATCATTCACTGGGAAGCAGTAGCCCACTAGGGGGTGCTATTGTAACATTTACAGGAAAGTAGTAGGTCACTGTTGTATCATTCACTGGGAAGCAGTAGCCCACTAGGGGGTGCTATTGTAACATTTACAGGAAAGTAGTAGGTCACTGTTGTATCATTCACTGGGAAGCAGTAGCCCACTAGGGGGTGCTATTGTACCATTCACAGAAAGGTAGTTGAGGATAAATGCCACTGTTGTTAGACAATGGAGTTATTAGTTTTCAATCCACTTCTAACTGGTGAATTGGGGGAGTGCAGAGATTGATGGGAAGAGTGAGCTTGAGATTGTAGATTCCTTGGCACATGTTGACGTCATAACATAAAAATAGATCATGTAAGCCATATTTAGCAGACACGTGTATCTAAAGCCACGTACAGAAGCTAGTGTAGTTACGATTGGTTAGACAAGCTAGAATGGTGGGGCGAAATGTAGATTTCCACCTAAATAGACATACCCAAACGTATTTATTTTTCATGAGATGGCCATAGCCAACTGGTAATGTTGCGTCATTTTAGAAAGGTCTGAAACATTCTGGTAATTTTTTGTTGTTGTAAATTGCTGAGGAGTGTAGTCACTTGAGGACACAAGCTCAAGTATACAGTACAAATATATTATGAAAATATTTGTAAAACTCAACAAAAGTGGCAATAGGGCTTGAAATGACAAATGCTTAAAAAAAAAAAATGCTATATTTAGTGACAGTACAATATTGGCACTATTTCATATACTGACAACATATCATTTTCCTCCTATACGTCCGCTGAATGGCACAGAAACACCATTTAAATGTCTGCGGACTCATTACAGCTTTAAGCACAAAGTGCATTTTGTACCTATGTGACCAAGAGAAAGTGGTTTTTGTGTTACCTACTTACGGAGTGGTGGGGCGCTAGCTCTGATTCTTGGCAATATCACAGCGTTGTCAGATTTCAAAAAGGCTTTACGGCGAAAGCACAACATTTTGATTTTTTGAGGGTAGCACCTCTAATATTTACGCATTAGCATAAATTCATAACCCAATCCGGGTCTCACAAAACGCATAAAATCGCTAATATAAAATCCCTTACCTTTTTGAAGAACTTCTGCTGAGGGCTTCCCAAGTGTCCAACGAAGACAAATGACTTTTTCTAACAAAAGCATGTATTATTATATCCATAAATGTCCGTTTGGTTGGCGCGTTATGGTCATAAAATCCACAGTTGAGTCACCCATTGAACCGTGAAGAGAACGCGTTCAACCTATACCTATACACTTGTCCAAGAACAATCAAACATCATTGATAATGTATCCTTAGGAACACTTTTATGTATATTTAGTATAATATTTCAACCGGATTATAAACTGGGCGATAGGAAAGGAAAAAAACCCACAGCGCACGCGAGCCGGTGAACGCGCCTCCTCTGTTTACATCCGATGACTAGTTCGAAATTCTTCTTCTATTACCATCCAGAGCAACCTAACATCACCAAACACTGTCTAGAGACTGTTGACATCCAGTGGAAGCAATAGGTACTGCAATCTTACTCCCATATATGTCTGTTTTCAATAGGGAGGGGTTCAAAATGAGGCAATGTGTCAAAAACACTTTTTCCAAGACAGAGATTCCTCGGGTTTTTGCCTGTTATATCAGTTCTGTTATACTCTCAGACAATATTTTAACACTCTTAGAAACTTCAGTGTTTTCTATCCAATAGTACTAATTATGTGCATATCCTATTTTCTGGGCCTGAGTGGGATGCATTTTACTTTGGGAACGCCAGACTCTCCAAAACCGACACCTCAGCTGCCGCTCCCTAAGAAGTTAATCCCATAAAATGATTTAGCTATGTTGAGAGCTCTAAATCTGACTGAGAACATCACAATAAGATGAAACTACTGTAATTCTCCTGTTTTCATATGCGCTTTGCAAGCGCAGCTGTGACTCAGAGCAGACAGTCTTTCTGGCATTATAAGGAACGGGACTCTACGACGTTCACAGAGCACTTTGTACACCCAAATGTCAGTCAGAACTGCTCAAAGCCCCCCGCCCCCAATGTAGGAGACCTAACATCTTAAGAGGTTCAAGGTTTTGATTGTTGTCGTTTTTTGTTTTTAGAAGCCTCGTCAGAGGAGAAACGTCAGGAGAAGTCCTTCAGCCTGGAGGAGAAGTCCAAGACGTCCAGAAAGAGGGTCCACTACATGAAGTTCACCAAAGGTTTCTATGAAATGTTTTATTTAACCATGGAAGCTACTTTGAGATGGACATGGCTGCGTCTCAAAAAGGCATCCTAGTGATAACACTAATAGAGTGCCATTTTGACCACCGTTGTTTCCCTTCCCCATAGAGCCCTGGTCAAAAGTAGTGCACTATATAGGGAATAGGGTGCCATAGGGCCCCAGGTCAAAAGTAGTGCACCATATAGGGAATAGGGTGCCATAGAGCCCCGGTCAAAAGTAGTGCACTATATAGGGAATAGGGTGCCATAGGGCCCCGGTCAAAAGTAGTGCACTATATAGGGAATAGGGTGCCATAGGGCCCCCGGTCAAAAGTAGTGCACTATATAGGGAATATGGTGCCATAGGGCCCCAGGTCAAAAGTAGTGCACTATATAGGGAATAGGGTGCCATAGGGCCCCAGGTCAAAAGTAGTGCACTATATAGGGAATATGGTGCCATAGGGCCCCGGTAGTAGCGCAAGGTACTCAGGTGCGCAGTTTGACTAGGCTACTGATATTGCCAGGGGTTGTTCGGCATGCAGAATGACTTGTAGATCAGTGACTGGCAACACATTTAGGCTACATGCTTAGTTCAACACTGAAGGAGAGAACACCAGTGGTCACAAAAGATGGGAAGTATTTTTCACGTAGATAGAAAGTGATTTGGTGGATTTCCTGACCCCAATGCACGTTACGTTTGGGCTGAGTGGAACATTTTATTGAAGTAGTGAAAGAGCAGAGGCACGTTTTGCGTCGGGATAAAAAGACCGAACAGCTAGGATAAATAAACGTCTGCTGGACCTGCCGCTACCACACCTCTGGGTTCCCAGCGGATTTCCAGGCTCAAAGCCTTCAAGAGCAACTAGCCCCCCCAGCCTCTTCATGCATCTCTCGTGCCTCCACCAGCCATCTCAGGCCCCAGTCCAGTCATGTTCTTAAAGCTACCCCCAGACAGCCATCTCAGGCCCCTGTCCAGTCATGTTCCTACAGCTACCTCCCCTCCTCCCCCAGTTGGCCGTCTCAGGCCCCATTCCATTTATGTTCCTACAGCTGTATCCTCTTCCTCCAGCAGGCTCCTGATAACACTGGGTATTTATTGCTTTAAACCTTTCCCCTCCTGTCCTGGCTTTTAAAGCCTCCATCAGGCCTGTTCTCCAGACCCACACTAAACACTCCTGAGGTGTGTCTGTGTGTCTGTGTGTGTGTGTCTGTAATTGGCACGGTTAGAGCCAGGTTGATAATATACAGGTTAAGACAACGTTGTCACAAATCAGGGACCAGCGCCGTCGCTAACTAGCTTGTTCCTCTAAGAATAATAAATGCCGAGGGGTTAGCGTTGCATAATAATTTTAAGCTGAATATTTTTGTATGATTAGCGTATGAGAGACTTGCAATTCGATTGCTGGGCTATCGAAGCCATCTATCCAACCTGTTTATTCAGACGATGGTTTCAAAGGTAATCAGTGGGGCCTAGTTATCGTTCATTAGCAGCCTACTTTAGTTTGTGTCCATTTTTATTTTACATTTAAGTATGACTTACAACTAGAACCGTCTTTTGGGGGCGTCATGGGAATGTAAACATGTTTAAAGTTGCAATATTTTAAAGCTGCCACCTGACAAAAATTCACATAGAAATGTGAGATTTTTAGATCCATCACACTCATTGTCTAAGAAGCGTTAAATATGTTCTGTGTACGCTATTTCTATGCTTTCCATTCTTAAATTTAGTTGTGTTTGTTGTTGTTGCGTCTTTTACTTTTGGGTTTTTGTACACCAGCTTCACAAAGCTGGAAATACAATAGTTTCCGTTAGTGAAAAGATGTTTCACAGCGGTTTAGATGGTACGTTGATTCTGTACGCCTTGATTATTAGGCAAACGAATAGAACTTTTGCAACCTAGGAAATGGCTGAGAGATTTCTGCGTATTGCACCTTTTTTAAGATATTCGAATGACATTGTACTTGTCCAAAAATCATGTGACAGACTTTTCGTTCCTTGTATCAATGATCGTGTTTTCCCATCAATATAATAAGCGTTTATCTGTGAAATTAGGCATTGATCTTGAACCCTGTTTCAACAATCAGGAGATTCAGATTTTTTTTTGGGGGAATGACATTAAAGTGAACAGCTGTTGTATTTATTATGAATCCACATTAGCTGCTGGTTTTTCTGAGTGTTTTGACATCTCATACATTACAAAAAGGATAGTCCTAACCTAATACAGGTTAAAAATATATATATTTTTAAAGTTGAACCTTTTTATTTAACTAAGGAAGTCAATTAAGAACAAATTCTTATTTACAATGACGGCCTACAGGGGAATTGGGTTAACTGCCTTGTTCAGGGGCAGAACGACAGATTTTTACCTTGTCAGCTCGAGGATTCGATCCAGCAACCTTTCATTTATACTGGCCCAACGCTCGAAACCGCCAGGCCACCTGCCGCTCGAAACCGCCAGGCCACCTGCCGCTCGAAACCGCCAGGCCACCTGCTCTAAAAATATAGGCCTATAGCATGTTCAAAAGCTAAACCTCTTTATTTCCCAGTAATTCATTTTTTCACCTGTGTCCTCGCCAGCTAGGGTGAGGCAGCACGGTGCAACATTCCAATGTTATGGCCTTGTGAATCTCTGATGCATCTTTTTGGGGATTGAAAATGGGAACAAATGGTTGAGCTGGACAAATACTGATTTAAAAAAAATAAAATAAAAAATGGACTACATTCTCATTCATATTATCAAGACATGAGGAGAGTATCAAAATGGGTTTAAAAGATGCCCTTGACTTTAAGTTGAACCTCGGATAGATCTTTAATATAATAGCCTACACAGTCAACTTAAAATATGGTATTCTGTTCTTTTGTAATGGCTTACATTTTCCGTATTATAATGAGACTAAATGAAACGACATAGGCCAAATGGATTTTGTAATGTTGTCCTATATTACATTAGACGGTTAAAATGTAGAGGAAATCGCAGATATTTTATAAAAAACATTGGATTTCCGTGGTCCAAATTTCATTTAAAAAAAAATCCAACATTGTTTTACAGATGTTTTCTGTTGGGTAGGCCTACCCATGTGTCTCCTCTCTGGGAAAGCCTGCTAACTGATGTCAATACCAAAGCTGATAATTGTGACTTGATTGAATTGGGAATTCTGTGAATAATGATATCTGAGAGCCCAGTATGGCCCCGTAGAGCCTGGCCCTTTTAATCCGAGGCGGTTGTTACTTTGTGTGTCTAATATAAATCACAATGGTTCCATTTTCTAATAATTTTGACAGTCGGTTTTAACTGAAACGTTGTCCTCTTAACAGATCCATGTATTTCCACCGCATTAAATGTTTCATTTTCTTAACTGATCAAATTGGATATATGAGATAATATTCTGTATAGGTCATAATAAAGAACAGCTATGCATGATTTAATGAAAAGCAGCAAAACAGACATTGTTTGAGTCTTTTATTAAAAGAAATGTGAAACAGAAACAGGCAATACAGCTGGCTTCACAGTTCCCGTTGCCAAATAGGCCTACAAGGAAAGTCCACGTATATCGACGAAGTTGGTTGCGCGAGGGGGTCTGTGCAACGCTTAGTACCTTCCACAATAAGTTTTGCTCGACAAAAATGACACGTAAGCGTTAGAGCTAGACTAAAATCACACCTTATTCCCTACGTAGTACACTGCTTTTGGGCCTGTGAGCCCTGCCCTGGTCAAAAGTAGTTCACTGTATAGGGCAAAGGGTGCTATTTGGGAAAAGGTTTAGCGTTTTCTGTTTTCCCTTTCATGGCAGGATCTATCGTTAGGCAGGTACTGCAGGTTGTCAAGGAAGTGGTTATGGAATACCTAGTGGGTGCCAAGATCACTGTCGATATGGAAACAGCTGAGTGCCAATCAGAGTGACTCCTGCCAAAAAAAACAGATTAGCCAATCACCATGGCTTTAACCCCAGACAGATGGACTAATCTGACAACTAACAAACTGATGGCTGGACGACAAGGCAAGTCAGTTAAGAACAAATTCTTATTATCAATGACGGCCTAGGAACAGTGGGTTAACTGCCTTGTTCAGGGGCAGAACGACAGATTTTTACCTTGTCAGCTCGGGGATTCGATCTTGCAAACTTTCGGTTACTAGCCCAACGCTCTAACCACTAGGCTACCCTGCCGCCTTGGGTACATCCCCAATGGCATCCGAGTCCCGCTGACACGCTACATAGGGAATAGGGTGCCATTTGGGATGGAGCCCAGCTGTTGTCACATTTTTAACCTTGAAGACCGTGTGCTGCTGGAGAGGGTTGGACTGACTTAACGTCCCCGGGGTCTTCACTGTGTGTTACTTGAAGAGTTCAGTTGACTTCAAACTTCAACTGCTCAGGGTCTTACCCATCCCTCTGGCCTGTAGGTCTATTGTTTAGGCTGCCCTCCCAGGTGTGTGTGTGTGTGTGTGGATGCCTAAAGAAGTGGCTAATACTCAAATCTTTCCCAAACCACCCGCCCGTGTGATGGGAAAGCAGCCCGTGTGAAACATGCTATGAGAAACGGTGACATACACTGAATGAACTAAAGTGATGAATTCCATGTTAGTCTTTCACAGTCAGGCCAACCCAAGCTGTGCTGTGCAGTTGGCCAATAGTAGGCCTGCTATTGAAACCGATAAACAAGGCTTTCACCAGAGTCAGAAATTCACAACAAAACTTTGGGGTGGGAGGGTCACTTTTTTTTTTTTTTTTTTTTTTTTAAATAGAAAAACAACACAATTGTTTATGTTCTAAGTCCATAACATTGCTCAAGCCACATTTTAAGTGACCACTGCACACAGATGTAACAGTGTAGCTTCCGTCCCTCTCCTCGCCCCTACCTGGGCTCGAAACCAGGGACCCTCTGCGCACACGTCAACAACTAACACCCACAAAGCATCGTCACCCATCGTTCCACAAAAAGCCTTGCAGAGCAAAGGGGAAACAACTACTTCAAGGTCTCAGAGCGAGTGACGTCACCAATTTTCTTTCCGATTTTGAAACGGTATTAGCGCGCACCCCTCCTAACTAGCTAGCCATTTCACATCGGGTTACACAGAGACATAAAACAAATAGTATCCCACTAGTTCATCTGAAGTAGATAAAAGGGACTCCTTGACAAAATCCTCAAGTATTCCTTTTAATTTTCCCACAGAATCCAGTAGGGCTGAGAATTTTCAGGGAAACTCACGATACTTCGGTGCCGATTCGATATGTATTGCGATTTTTGACGTTTCTAACATATCGCTCACCGTTTGTCTGCTGCAGAGGGATGAGAGCCGTGAGAAAATGAGTTGACAGTCAGGGAAATAAAAGTACTGAAAAACTAATTGGCTTCCTATTTTTAAAACGACGACAAAACAAAAAAATTCACTCTGGCCTCCATTTGATATAGTCATCCTAATTCTGGCCGTCCTACAAGGATAAAAAAAAATCCCAATAACTTTTGAACGGATTATGATAGAGACATGAGGTTTGGACCATTTCTTAGGGGATTATTTATAAAAAAAAGTTTTTATTGGAGACACTACTTCGATGCGCGTCAGTGGGGATTAAGGAGAATACGCAATGCCCACTGTGGGGACGACGACAAAGTGGGTATTCAGCGTATACAACACTGTGTGTCTAAGTCAACTAGGCAGCCAGGCCGGGCCAGGCCACACAGCAGCAGGATGGATAGCCAAAGTACCGCAGTTACACTTTACAGTCAGCCACCTCCTCCTCCACAGCCTGACAGCTGATAAATGGTTGGACACGTTTATAAAAGTGGGTTACTGGTTTATGCTGTGGGGTCGGACACACTGGGCCTGGAGCTGGGGTGCAGCTGGGTCTGGGAAGAGGAGTGGCCACTGCCTTTCTCCACAAACGGAAGGCCATCCATCCTGAACATGGACACGAGACCTCAATAACAACAGACCAGAGAGACGGCTTTTTGAAGCCTGGGCTCAGATACACTGTGCCTGGAAGTGGGTAAAAGCGCGACTGGGTTTGGCAGCAGAGACACACTGGTACCTTTTCCCCACAAATGAAATGAATGCTCAGTCCTGAACACTGGGTTGAACAGTGAGGGAGAGCAGACAATCCAGCCCAGCCTCAGCCAGGACAGGGCATCGACAACGAACCAGCAAGATTCGTTATGCTACTGTAGGTAGCGTTCACTAACGCTAGTCAGATGTATCTGTGCCAAAATTCTGGTATTTTTTTTCATCCTATAGATTGTTCTAATAGTGAGCCAACACGGTTTCAGGTCTTTTATTTCCATGAATGATTTCAATACTTGTCCGCATGCTCTCTCGTCTCCCTGCCGCAGACCTATAGTGAACAATATGTTTGTAACATCAAATGTAAAATCGTAGTAACAAATCGCAATGCATGGAGAAATCATGAGAATCACAATGCGTGGAGAAATCATGAGAATCCACAATGCGTGGAGAAATCATGAGAATCCACAATGCGTGGAGAAATCATGAGAATCAACAATGCGTGGAGAAATCATGAGAATCCACAATGCGTGGAGAAATCATGAGAATCCACAATGCGTGGAGAAATCATGAGAATCCACAATGCGTGGAGAAATCATGAGAATCCACAATGCGTGGAGAAATCATGAGAATCAACAATGCGTGGAGAAATCATGAGAATCCACAATGCGTGGAGAAATCATGAGAATCAACAATGCGTGGAGAAATCATGAGAATCCACAATTCAATGTATATCTGCACCTAAGTATGGTGATGCGAGAGAGAGAGAATCTTTTGATTCGTATACGTGTTGGAAATGGAAGATTTGGGCACTTGGTAAACACCTAAATTGAAAACTCCGTGGCTGAACAGTAGCGTGCCGTACATGACGTCAGAGCTCGAGGTCTCCTCGTCACAGCTCTGTGTTTGGGTATTTTGACCGACCGCCTTTTTATGAACTCTGAGCACCACGCGACAAGATGATCAACCCACCCCGTCACGTTAAAACCTGCAACTTTTTTTTTCAAAAATAAAAACTAATGTTGTTGACTAAATGACGAACAACTGCTGTAAATTTAAGAGGACTTGAAGTGTATTCTGAAAGATTTAGACGTTGAGGATTGCGATAAGTGCCGCGTTTGATGTCATACAAGCAAGCCAAACACCCGTTCCACATTTCCAGATCGTAAAAAACACGATGACGTGGCATCGCACCCTGGGTTGTTCTGAGCAGAAGGAGCCCGTTTGTCTACTGTGAAGAACATTTTGTAGCAGCACACACACCTGAATGCCAGAGGACGATTGGCTGCCCCTCAGAGCCTGGCTCCTCTCTAGGTTTCTCCCTAGGTTCTGGCCTTTCTAGGGAGTTTTTTCCTAGCCACCGTGCTTCTACACCTGCATTGCTTTGCTGTTTGGGGTTTTAGGTCTGGGTTTCATGTACAGCACTCGGTGACATCAGCTGATGTAAGTGCTTTATAAATACATTCATTTGATTATGACCTTTCTATGCACACCACAATTATGTTGTTTCCCGGTAAATTGTATTGTGAAAACCTAACACTAATATCGTATTTTATAACTTGGCTCGTCATGTTGGCAACAGAACAAGCTTTCAAATGATGCCCAACTGACCCAGATAGGAATTTATAACGGGCTGTTTTTTGGATTGCGTAAACGACTGTTAAAAAAAAAAAGTGTGTTTTGGTCTAGTTCCTCAACGACCCAGCTAGGAGAAAAACTCCCTGACCAGTCCGTCTCTCCGTTCAACGCCCTGACCAGTCAGTCGCCATAGGGGTCCTGAAATCCCATAGGGCTCATGTCAAAAGTAGTGCACTATATAGGGAATAGACCTAGGGTGCCATTTGCCTGCCCAGTGAATACTTCAATAGAAGGCCTGTGCATTATATAGACCTGTTACTGTAGAAGTAGCACCTGACAGGCAGGAAGGCAGGCAGGCATGCAGACAGGAAGGCAGGCATGCGGACAGGAAGGAAGGCAGGCAGGCAGGCATGTGGACGGGTAGGCAGGCAGGCATGTGGACGGGTAGGCAGGCAGGCATGTGGACGGGTAGGCAGGCAGGCATGTGGACGGGTAGGCAGGCAGGCATGTGGACGGGTAGGCAGGCAGGCATGTGGACGGGTAGGCAGGCAGGCATGTGGACGGGTAGGCAGGCAGGCATGTGGACGGGTAGGCAGGCAGGCATGTGGACGGGTAGGCAGGCAGGCATGTGGACAGGAAGGCAGGCAGGCATGCGGACAGGAAGGAAGGCATGCGGACAGGAAGGCAGGCAGGCAGGCATGCGGACAGGAAGGAAGGAAGCAGCAGCAACCTCTTCAACTTCAGATATAAACAGCTTACCTCTTCCTAATCCATTACCTCGCCTTAACATTAAGCTGGCAATGCTTCAAACCCCTGACGAGTTGACGCCGACACAGGCAAGGAGAAACCACTAACATGCAAAGAGATGTGGCTCGATGGCTGGTTAGTCTGGTTCGTCGTGGCGATCCAAACTAACTGAGCATCCCAAATAGCACCATATTCTTTATGGGCCCTTGTCAAAGTAGTGCACTAAATAGGTATTAGGGTGCCATTTGGTGCAAGCTAGGTCTGTGATTGGTCCAGCCCTGTCCCTAGTAGCCTTGTCTGAGCCACAACCGCCCATCTCCTGTTTCTGTAGCATGAAGCAGCTTGATGTACAGGACACCTCCTGGACAGGACACTAGTCTATCTCCTGTTTCTGTAGTGAGACGGCTTGATGTACAGTACACCCCCTGGACAGGACACTAGTTTATCTCCTGTTTCTGTAGTGTGACAGCTTGATGCAGCCAGTACCATACCCGTCAAGCATCAATTCAAGCAGGCAGGTTCAGTATGGACCTATCACGTTTCAGACAGGGGATGTTTTGAAGGAGGAGCATGTGGTCCATCCAGTGACAGGAGAGCGTCCCTCAGGTGGCCATGGCAACGCACTCGGGGTCAACATTCCTGCTGCACATTCTAGCTGCGGTTAAGCTTAGGCTGTGTGCGTGTGTGGGTGCATGTGGGTGCGCGCGTGCTAACGGGTTGAGCCAACTAAGTAGTTAGATAACACAGCCTCAATTCTTAATTCCTAAACGGTTAAATTAAGTCATTAACCAGTTGTTCCACGCTTGGCAAACTGTTCATCAGACAGGAGGAGGAGGAGGAAGAGGAGAAACTCTTGATGGTTCATCTGGGGTCAATGAGGTTGTCCTGAGGACTGGGAAGGAAAGGGAACAACAGCATGTTGTCCATTTGGAGGAAAAGGAAGAATTGTGTGCTAGTTCATCTAAGGTCTCCTCTGTCTGCTGAGGGGTTGGGGTTGGGGGGCATCCCATAATACACCCAAAATGGCACCCTATTCCCTTCATAGTGCACTGGTTAACCTCTCAGGGATTGCTGGGGCGCTAGCGCCTCAATCCCGACACTACCAGGTGAAATGTAAGGCGCCAAATTCAAAATCCAAAAGTTGAATTATTAAACATCCACCAATATACAAGTGTTCCATACTCATCAAAAAGCTCTGTTTCTTGGCAATATCACAGCGTTGTCAGATTTCAAAAAGGCTTTACGGCTTAAAGCAGCACATTTGATTGTTTGAGGGTAGCACCTCACATATTTTTCCCATAGCCATGAATCGATTAGCCATCATGGCACACACATAACACATTTCACAGCGAAAACAAATCAATTACCTGTTGAAGAACTTCTGCTGAGGTCATCCTAAGTGTCCAACAAAGACAATCCATGGTTCTTTTGTTAGAAAAAGTAATGTATTTTATCCATAAATCCTCCATTTGGTTCACGCGTTATAATCAGAAACGACAGCTTCCACTCCTCCATTGAAACGTGACGAGAACTCGTTCATCTTATACCTATAAACTTGTCCAAGAACAATCAAACATAGTTTTAAATGTATCCTTAGGAACACTTTTACGTATATTTACTATTATAAATCAACCGGAATATAAACTGATCGATAAAGACGGTAAAGACACAGCGCGCCTTTGTCGGGAACGCAAGACTGGGTACTGTTTACATAAAAAGGTCACTTCCTGGTTTGCTCTTATTCTCTGGTCTAATTCATCCAAAATGAAATTTCACACTGTCTCGAGACTAAAGGAAGCGATGGGTACTGCATTCATATGCCCTTATATGGTCATTTTCATGAGGGAGGGGTTCCAAATGAGCAATGTGTCAAAATCACTTTTTCCAGGACAGAAATTCCTCGGGGTTTCGCCTGCTATATGCGTTCTGTTTCACTCACAGACAAATGGTTAACACTTTTGGTAAATTCAGAGTGTTCCCTATCCAATGGTACTAAATATGTGCATATCCTATTTTCTGGGCCTGAATGGGAGGCATTTTACTTTGGGCACGCCAGGCTCTCCAAAACCGACCCCTCAGCTGCCACTCCCTAACAAGTTAAAATGGTTCTGGTCACCCAATGAGAGTTCTGGTGAAAGGTAATGCGTTTATACAGGGAATATGGTACTATTGTGGACCAATCTGTCCCCGTCTTCATCCCGCATAGTGCACATCCCCAATCCCAATCTGTCCCTATCCTATCCATCTCCCTGCTTTATCTATCAGGAGCACGGCCTTCCGCTCACGGCTATAATAGGAGCACAACAGGAGTAATGGGGTTGTAATTCCAAATGGCAGCCTATTCCCTACACAGTGCACTACTTTTGACTCTATAGTGCACCACTATATAGAGGTTAGGGTGCCATTTGGGATCATTCAGGGCCTGGGGGACAGATTAGGGCCTATCAGGTAGGGTCATGTAAAGGAGGAGGGGGCTGCAAATGGACATGCCAGATGGACCAAACAGAAAAATAGGAAGTAGCTCCTGATTGACGTAAGAATGGCTACGTTGAAAATGGCACACACTATTCTCTGCCTAGTTGCACACCTCCTTTTGACAAGATCCCTATGGGTTATGTGCACTATATAGGAAATAGGGTGCCTGATGGAGGCTAGAGGAGAAAACAGGAAGTAGGTAGTGAGTGACGACAGACCGTGCTCCCAAGCCAGGTGAGGTAAAAGGGGGAGGAGTGTTGTCCGTGTTTTTCCTGACAACAGGAAAGGACCTGGCAGTGTCAGTGAGAGTGCAGCCGGCAGCATCTATATTTGACTTGTGTTTTTCTCAAAACGCCTCAGCAAAACAAGACACTTTGGCAATGGAGTCAGAAGACAGCCAAAATATCTATAATAATTGCCCTTGTAGATGTGTATGAAATGTATAAAACACCTCTCCTCTCTCTCTGTCTAATGTAATACCTCAGCCTTATAGACGCCTCTCCTCTCTCTCTGTCTAATGTAATACCTCAGCCTTATAGACGCCTCTCCTCTCTCTCTGTCTAATGTAATACCTCAGCCTTATAGACGCCTCTCCTCTCTCTCTGTCTAATGTAATACCTCAGCCTTATAGACGCCTCTCCTCTCTCTCTGTCTAATGTAATACCTCAGCCTTATAGACGCCTCTCTCTCTCTCTCTCTGTCTAATGTAATACCTCAGCCTTATAGACGCCTCTCCTCTCTCTCTGTCTAATGTAATACCTCAGCCTTATAGACGCCTCTCCTCTCTCTCTGTCTAATGTAATACCTCAGCCTTATAGACGCCTCTCCTCTCTCTCTGTCTAATGTAATACCTCAGCCTTATAGACGCCCTCTCCTCTCTCTCTGTCTAATGTAATACCTCAGCCTTATAGACGCCTCTCCTCTCTCTCTGTCTAATGTAATACCTCAGCCTTATAGACGCCTCTCCTCTCTCTCTGTCTAATGTAATACCTCAGCCTTATAGACGCCTCTCCTCTCTCTCTGTCTAATGTAATACCTCAGCCTTATAGACGCCTCTCCTCTGTCTAATGTAATACCTCAGCCTTATAGACGCCTCTCCTCTGTCTAATGTAATACCTCAGCCTTATAGACGCCTCTCCTCTGTCTAATGTAATACCTCAGCCTTATAGACGCCTCTCCTCTGTCTAATGTAATACCTCAGCCTTATAGACGCCTCTCCTCTGTCTAATGTAATACCTCAGCCTTATAGACGCCTCTCCTCTGTCTAATGTAATACCTCAGCCTTATAGACGCCTCTCCTCTGTCTAATGTAATACCTCAGCCTTATAGACGCCTCTCCTCTGTCTAATGTAATACCTCAGCCTTATAGACGCCTCTCCTCTGTCTAATGTAATACCTCAGCCTTATAGACGCCTCCTCTGTCTAATGTAATACCTCAGCCTTATAGACGCCTCTCCTCTGTCTAATGTAATACCTCAGCCTTATAGACGCCTCTCCTCTGTCTAATGTAATACCTCAGCCTTATAGACGCCTCTCCTCTGTCTAATGTAATACCTCAGCCTTATAGACGCCTCTCCTCTGTCTAATGTAATACCTCAGCCTTATAGACGCCTCTCCTCTGTCTAATGTAATACCTCAGCCTTATAGACGCCTCTCCTCTGTCTAATGTAATACCTCAGCCTTATAGACGCCTCTCCTCTGTCTAATGTAATACCTCAGCCTTAACGACCAGGGGTTTCACTCAGACTCCTCTTCCCCGTGCCATATCTATTTCTATGGTAACAAGCACTGTTCGTGACACTAACTGTTTACACCCCTCTTGTTGGTGGAGAGAACACGTTGCAGGTTTTAAAAGCTCATTTTCTTGCAATTCTATACATTTTTGTCATGTCGTGTGTTCGTTGTGATATTTGAGTGAATCAAACCGTACAAAATCTATGGGCAATAAAAAGTGAGCTGACGTGGGCCAGTTGTAGATGGCAATGATTGACATGACAAGAGGAACTGAAAATGTATTACCCCAATTTAGAAGTTGCACCTTGGACATTCTACTATTACTACTTTTAAAGAGGAAGTGAGTTCTGAGTTCCATTCTGCCGAGCCCCACAGTTTGAGAACCACTGTTTTATAGAGCACCTCACCTCTCTCCCTCTCTCTGTATCTAACCCTAACTTGCTCCTTCTAGGGAAGGACCTGTCCAGCCGCAGCCAGACAGACCTGGCCTGTATCTTTGGGAAGAGGGGGACGAAGCGCATGGCCGAGGACCAGGAAGAGGTAAGTCCCTATATAGTCCCACCTGCAATACAGATACAACGTTGTGACTGAAACATTACCGGGCCTTATCTACATCTAGCCCTACAACTCACTGGCAACACCACCACCACCCACCCCCCCCCCCTCCCGTCCCGTCCCGTGTGACCCCTCCCAGAGCCAAGGCCAGGTCGGTATAGGGCCGTCCTAAATGAAAACGTATTCACTATATAGTGCACTAGTTAGGACCCTATATAAAAATCTGCGTTATGGAGAACACGGACGGAATCACTGAATCCAGACATTAAAACAAGAATTCGACAAATATGTGTTGAACGTTCTTTTAATTTGCTCGAGGTAAATCGTAAGACATGACAGAAATGCACCAGCGATCAGTATTTACCCCCCCGACTTTCTGAAACGTGTGCTTGTTAATGAGAACTGTCTTCTCGTAGAGATGGAAAGACTTTTTCCTCAAAACCACAGTGAAATGTTCGCTACACAGTAGCCTGTGGACTACCTGGCAGAAAGATATTTCAGGATTATTTGCATCAATCCAATGGCCATTTTTTGTTTTTCAAACTCGGAAATGGCATGAGCGCTACAGAAACGTCGCTAACCCAAACTGGGTAACTCTTGCTGGGTAACTACACCCAAAAAACTGAATTCAAATCTCTCGTTCTCTTTCTCTCTCGCTTGTTCCATCAGCTTGGTCAGTTTGCCAGTGGTTTAACCGTTGGGGAAATTACTTTTTAATTTTGCAGGCAGGCGGTTAGAACTGTGGCTTTAACCTGTAGATGGCCCTGCAGCCAGGAGGTTTTTATGGAGGATTGAGATTATTCATTAGGCTAATAAAGTAACTTGCAATGCAGACGGTCTCAGTTCATTTCTGATTTCCGTCAGTCCAACATCTAGTGTTTTTGATTTGATGTGGCAGCCAATCTAAGTTCAGGAATGCTGCCAAGGTACGTGGAAGTGTTTGTTCTTCCTTCAGGCAGCTGTATGGCTACATGGATGTATGGCTACATGGATGTATGGCTACATGGATGTATGGTTACATGGATGTATGGCTACATGGATGTATGGCTACATGGATGTATGGCTACATGGATGTATGGCTACATGGATGTATGGCTACATGGATGTATGGCTACATGGATGTATGGCTACATGGATGTATGGCCACATGGATGTATGGCCACATGGATGTATGGTTACATGGATGTATGGCCACATGGATGTATGGCCACATGGATGTATGGTTACATGGATGTATGGCCACATGGATGTATGGCCACATGGATGTATGGCCACATGGATGTATGGTTACATGGATGTATGGTTACATGGATGTATGGCCACATGGATGTATGGCCACATGGATGTATGGCCACATGGATGTATGGCTACATGGATGTATGGCTACATGGATGTATGGCCACATGGATGTATGGCCACATGGATGTATGGCCACATGGATGTATGGCTACATGGATGTATGGTTACATGGATGTATGGCCACATGGATGTATGGCTACATGGATGTATGGTTACATGGATGTATGGCCACATGGATGTATGGCCACATGGATGTATGGCCACATGGATGTATGGCTACATGGATGTATGGTTACATGGATGTATGGCCACATGGATGTATGGTTACATGGATGTATGGCCACATGGATGTATGGCCACATGGATGTATGGTTACATGGATGTATGGCTACATGGATGTATGGCTACATGGATGTATGGCTACATGGATGTATGGCCACATGGATGTATGGCTACATGGATGTATGGCTACATGGATGTATGGCTACATGGATGTATGGCCACATGGATGTATGGCCACATGGATGTATGGCCACATGGATGTATGGTTACATGGATGTATGGCCACATGGATGTATGGTTACATGGATGTATGGTTACATGGATGTATGGTTACATGGATGTATGGCCACATGGATGTATGGTTACATGGATGTATGGCCACATGGATGTATGGTTACATGGATGTATGGCCACATGGATGTATGGTTACATGGATGTATGGCCACATGGATGTATGGTTACATGGATGTATGGTTACATGGATGTATGGTTACATGGATGTATGGCCACATGGATGTATGGTTACATGGATGTATGGCCACATGGATGTATGGTTACATGGATGTATAGCCACATGGATGTATGGTTACATGGATGTATGGCCACATGGATGTATGGTTACATGGATGTATGATTACATGGATGTATGGCCACATGGATGTATGGTTACATGGATGTATGGCCACATGGATGTATGGTTACATGGATGTATGGCCACATGGATGTATGGTTACATGGATGTATGGCCACATGGATGTATGGCCACATGGATGTATGGTTACATGGATGTATAGCCACATGGATGTATGGTTACATGGATGTATGGTTACATGGATGTATGGCCACATGGATGTATAGCCACATGGATGTATGGCCACATGGATGTATGGCCACATGGATGTATGGCCACATGGATGTATAGCCACATGGATGTATGGCCACATGGATGTATGGCCACATGGATGTATGGCCACATGGATGTATGGCCACATGGATGTATGGCCACATGGATGTATAGCCACATGGATGTATGGCCACATGGATGTATGGCCACATGGATGTATGGCCACATGGATGTATAGCCCACATGGATGTATAGCCACATGGATGTATGGCCACATGGATGTATGGTTACATGGATGTATGGCCACATGGATGTATGGCCACATGGATGTATGGTTACATGGATGTATGGCTACATGGATGTATGGCTACATGGATGTATGGCCACATGGATGTATGGCCACATGGATGTATGGCCACATGGATGTATGGCCACATGGATGTATGGCCACATGGATGTATGGCCACATGGATGTATGGCCACATGGATGTATGGCCACATGGATGTATGGTTACATGGATGTATGGCTACATGGATGTATGGCCACATGGATGTATGGCCACATGGATGTATGGCCACATGGATGTATGGCCACATGGATGTATGGCCACATGGATGTATGGTTACATGGATGTATGGCTACATGGATGTATGGTTACATGGATGTATGGCCACATGGATGTATGGCCACATGGATGTATGGTTACATGGATGTATGGCCACATGGATGTATGGTTACATGGATGTATGGCCACATGGATGTATGGTTACATGGATGTATGGCCACATGGATGTATGGTTACATGGATGTATGGTTACATGGATGTATGGTTACATGGATGTATGGCCACATGGATGAATGGTTACATGGATGTATGGCCACATGGATGTATGGTTACATGGATGTATGGCCACATGGATGTATGGTTACATGGATGTATGGCCACATGGATGTATGGTTACATGGATGTATGGTTACATGGATGTATGGTTACATGGATGTATGGCCACATGGATGTATGGCCACATGGATGTATGGTTACATGGATGTATGGCCACATGGATGTATGGTTACATGGATGTATGGCCACATGGATGTATGGTTACATGGATGTATGGCTACATGGATGTATGGCCACATGGATGTATGGTTACATGGATGTATGGCCACATGGATGTATGGTTACATGGATGTATGGCCACATGGATGTATGGCCACATGGATGTATGGTTACATGGATGTATGGCCACATGGATGTATGGTTACATGGATGTATGGTTACATGGATGTATGGCCACATGGATGTATGGCCACATGGATGTATGGCCACATGGATGTATGGCCACATGGATGTATGGCCACATGGATGTATGGCCACATGGATGTATGGCCACATGGATGTATGGTTACATGGATGTATGGCCACATGGATGTATGGCCACATGGATGTATGGCCACATGGATGTATGGCCACATGGATGTATGGCCACATGGATGTATGGTTACATGGATGTATGGCTACATGGATGTATGGCTACATGGATGTATGGTTACATGGATGTATGGTTACATGGATGTATGGTTACATGGATGTATGGTTACATGGTTACATGGATGTATGGCCACATGGATGTATGGCCACATGGATGTATGGTTACATGGATGTATGGTTACATGGTTACATGGATGTAACAGTGAGAGACAGAATAACAACAAAAAAATCCAGAAAAACATGTGAAAAATGTTATAAATTGATTTGCATTTTAATGAGGGAAATCAGTATTTGACCCCTCTGCAAAACATGACTTAGTACTTGGTGGCAAAACCAATCACAGAGGTCAGACGTTTCTTGTAGTTGGCCACCAGGTTTGCACACATCTCAGGAGGGATTTTGTCCCACTCTTCTTTTCAAACGTACAAAATCAGCAGGGGATCAAATACTTTTTTCCCTCACTGTATGGCTACATGGATGTATGGCCACATGGATGTATAGCTGCATGGCTGTATGGCTGAGGTTACCTTGTTTTGGTTTCTGCAGCTGTGTTGTTCAGCAGCACCAGTATTGATTCAGAATAGAGGTGATCGATGGAGAAGGTATCAGCTGTAACATAAAACTCCTTAATGTTATTAATTACGGTGTGATAATTTAGACGATGGCAGTGAAGGAAAGCGGTTTGTTTTGATGTGTTATGGAGGGGGTGAGGACTAGAGGGACTGGGTGGTTGGGGAGGTAGTATTCACAGGAGGGTAGGCAAAGTTTTTTTTTTTTTTTTTTTTTTTGGTAAGGTCATCCAGAATCGAGAGCATGTGGTGAGGGTCCCCTGGTCCTACCTTGTCTGAGAGCTGATATGGACTAGAAAGCAGTGTGGTCCTTAACCTCTACAACCATCAGTGTATAGGTGGTGGGGACTGCCAACCAGCCCTCCTCCTTATAGGCCATGGTCCGCATGTATGCCTGCACTAGGCCATGCTAACCTTTGTCCTATCGTGATTAACTACCGATAAGACATTGTGATATACAATGCTATTTTTCCAATTTTTTTTTTTTCAATAGAACCTTTTTATAGGCAATTCTTATTTACAATGACGGCCTACCGGGGGAACAGTCGGTTAACTGCCTTGTTCAGGGGCAGAACGACAGATTTTTACATTGTCAGCTCGGGGATTCGATCCAGCAACCTTTCGGTTACTGGCCCAACCCTTTAACCACTAGGCTACCTGCCGCTAAAAAGGACCGCTAGCGTGAGCTCGCGTGCTACGGGAGGGACTATTCCTCTCTGTTGGACCTGTGGCCCAAAAGAGGTGTGTCTGTTTGTTTGTGTGCCTACCTGCAAGTGACCAGTCAAGGAGCTTCGCTGGCTGTGCGATGGGTTGTGAATCATCAAGGGCCCCGGCTGCAGAGCACACAACTCTGCTGTCCACAGAACTGGATCATTAGAATTATTCCATGACTCCGATGTTTGCCTAATCTTCCTCTCTTGTTAGGCCTGAGGCTTATTTGTATACGTTGTGGGTAGGTTCTGTAGATGGGTAATAATAGGCTATGGAAATAGGCCTACTCTACACATAGGCCTACTCTACACATATGAATAGACCAGGCTGGGAACCTCTAACCCTGGTAATATGACTGGTAAATAGAATGAATAGAACAGGCTGGGAACCTCTAACCCTGGTAATATGACTGGTAAATAGAATGAATAGAACAGGCTGGGAACCTCTAGCCCTGGTAATATGACTGGTAAATAGAATGAATAGAACAGGCTGGGAACCTCTAACCCTGGTAAATAGAATGAATAGAACAGGTTTGGAACCTCTAACCCTGGTAATATGACTGGTAAATAGAATGAATAGAACAGGCTGGGAACCTCTAACCCTGGTAATATGACTGGTGAATAGAATGAATAGAACAGGCTGGGAACCTCTAACCCTGGTAAATAGAATGAATAGAACAGGTTTGGAACCTCTAACCCTGGTAATATGACTGGTAAATAGAATGAATAGAACAGGCTGGGAACCTCTAACCCTGGTAATATGACTGGTAAATAGAATGAATAGAACAGGCTGGGAACCTCTAACACTGGTAATATGACTGGTAAATAGAATGAATAGAACAGGCTGGGAACCTCTAACCCTGGTAATATGACTGGTAAATAGAATGAATAGACCAGGTTTGGAACCTCTAACCCTGGTAATATGACTGGTAAATAGAATGAATAGACCAGGTTTGGAACCTCTAACCCTGGTAATATGACTGGTAAACTCACAACGGTTGGCCTGGTATTGTGATGCAACTTGGAATGTTCTATCAACTGATGCTAACTGATGTGGCTCATGTAATGTCATGTTTTGTTTTGTTGTCGTGTCAGTTGAGTTGACAAATCACAGCACAGATTGAAGGGTACACTTCCTGCTTTTACTTCCTTGTGTAGGTACACTCAACATGGCTGCCAGTCCGTCCATTATGCCGTCGTTGACTTAATTACGACACAGATGGAGTGATAATTTGTTTTCCACGGAGATGGAACAGCCAAATGAGTCTGGTCTTTCCTTTCTCTGGAATTATTACCAACTTTTGAGGGCAGAACCTCTACACACTGAAAACAGCCCTGCTAGGTACAGGGAGGAGAGAGTTTGTGATATGATCCTTTTGAGGGCAGAACCTCTACACACTGAAAACAGCCCTGCTAGGTACAGGGAGGAGAGCGTTTGTGATATGATCATTTTGAGGGCAGAACCTCTACACACTGAAAACAGCCCTGCTAGGTACAGGGAGGAGAGCGTTTGTGATGTGATCCTTTTGAGGGCAGAACCTCTACACACTGAAAACAGCCCTGCTAGGTACAGGGAGGAGAGCGTTTGTGATATGATCCTTTTGAGGGCAGAACCTCTACACACTGAAAACAGCCCTGCTAGGTACAGGGAGGAGAGCGTTTGTGATATGATCATTTTGAGGGCAGAACCTCTACACACTGAAAACAGCCCTGCTAGGTACAGGGAGGAGAGCGTTTGTGATTTGATCTTGGTCCATAATAGGCACCCTATTCTATATACTGTGAGCTCCTTTTGACCCCAGGTCTCATAGGGTGCACTACGTATGGAATAGGGTGCCATTTGGGACGTACACAGAGGCCAACGTGTGCGTGTGAGCTGTGGTGTGTGTGTGTGTGTGTGTGGCACACTAGGTTCATACTACATAAAGATAAAGTACTGTTAAGGTTGTATTTAAAACTACACTATTGTCAGAATAAACCTGAGCTTCATCTAATTCCCCAATTTGCCTGTTGGTCCCAGGTCAGTTCAAACACTTACAGAAACGTAGTTATTTTTTAATAAGAAGCCAGCATTACTGGCCATTTTCCAATAACGTCTGGCCAGTATTGGGGAGGTTGGTTAATTATGTGACTATGGCCTCATTGTCCTGTCCCGATAATAAATCTGGCGATAGCCGTGGTGTATGGATCAGAGCCGCTCGACCCAGCTGTCTGTCCCTGATGAGAGGAGAGAAGGGTCGCCAGCCCATCCCTCATAGGCCTGGCGTGGGAGGACAGGAAAACCGGTGCATACCACCTCCCCTTCCCTCCAATTTCCTTCAGTTAGGCCTATACAGCGCATGCTATTTGCTTATTTTGCCATTAATCTGTTTTTTGGTGAGAATTATGATTGTGTCCTCTGGAAGATGATTGGGTTAAACCACTGCGGGGGAGACAACCTCACTCTGTAAAAACTTCTAAACGGTCAAAACCATTAGATTATGAAATATGGGGGGTGAAATCCCAAATGGTGCTATATATTCATTGGCTATGTGATAATTACATTTTAAAGATAAATATTTATACATTACTGGGGCGGCAGGGTAGCCTAGTGGTTAGAGCGTTGGACTAGTAACCGAAAGGTTGCAAGTTCAGTTCCCCAAGCTGACAAGGTACAAATCTGTCGTTCTGCCCCTGAACCCACTGTTCCTAGGCAGTCATTGAAAATAACAATTTGTTCTTAACTGACTTGCCTAGTTAAATAAAGGTAAGACTAGAGAGCAGTCCGACCAGAGAGCGTCTCTACAACGCGTCTGGGGCAGTCTTTCAAGTGTTGCATAGTCATCAAAAGCTCTGCTTCTTGGCAATATCACAGCGTTGTCAGATTTCAAAAAGGCTTTACAGCGAAAGCACTACATTTGATTGATTGAGGGTATTACCTCCAATATTTTTTCCATTACCATAAATTCATAAACCATCGCGGTTCACACAAAACACATTTCACAGCGAAAACAAATCAATTACCTTTTGAAGAACTTCTGCTGAGGGCATCCCAAGTGTCCAACGAAGACAATCCATGGTTCTTTTGTTAGAAAAAGTAATGTATTATATCTATAAATCCTCCGTTTGGTTGGTGCGTTATGATGAGAAAATACAGCGTCCACTCGCCCATTGAACCATGAAGAGAGCTCGTTCAACCTATAAACTTGTCCAAGAACAATCAAACATCATTGATAATGTATCCTTAGGAACACTTTTATGTATATTTAGTATAATATTTAAACCGGATTATAAACTGGGCGATAGGAAAGGAAAAACCACACAGCGCGCGAGCCGGTGAACGCGCATCCTCTTCTGTTTACTTCTCTGTGACCACTTCCTAATTCTTCTTCTATTACCATCCAGATCAACTAAATAGAATCAAAACACTGTTTAGAGACTGTTGACATCCAGTGGAAGCAATAGGTACTGAAATCTTACTCCCTTATATGGGCATTTTCATAAGGGAGTGGTTCAAAATGAGGCAATGTGTCAAAATCACTTTTTCCAGGACAGAAATTCCTCTGGTTTTCGCCTGTTATATCAGTTCTGTTATACTCACAGACAATATTTTAACACTCTTAGAAACTTCAGAGTGTTTCCTATCCAATGGTACTAATTATGTGCATATCCTATTTTCTGGGCCTGAGTGGGAGGCATTTTCCAAAACCGTCATCTCGGGAGCTGCTCCCTAAGAAGTGAATGGTTTTTGCGACTGCACTTGAAGACACTTTCTAATTTCTTGAAATGTTCCAGATTGACTGACCTTCATGTCTTAAAGTAATGATGGACTGTTGTTTCTCTTTTCTTATTTGAGCTGTTCTTGCCATAATATGGACTTGGTCTTTTACCAAATAGGGCTATCTTCTGTATACCACCCCTACCTTGTCACAACACAACTGATTGGCTCAAACACATTAAGAAGGAAAGAAATTCCACAAATTAACTTTTAACAAGGCACACCTGTTAATTGAAATGCATTCCAAGTGACTACCTCATGAAGCTGGTTGAGAGAATGCCAAGAATGTGCCAAGCTGTCATCAAGGCAAAGGGTGGCTACTTTGAAGAATCTCATGTTTTTAAATATATTTTGATTTAACACTTTTTTTTTTTGGTTACTACATGATTCCATATGTGTTATTTCATAGTTTTCATGTCCACTATTATTCTACAGTGTAGAAAATAGTAAAAATAATGAAAACCCTGGAATGAGTAGATGCCAACTTTTGACTGGTACTGTATGTAACGCAACAATTTAAAACATTTCACTGAGTTACAGTTCATATGAGGAAATCAGTCAATTGAAATAAATTCATTAGGCCCTAATCTATGGATTTCACATGACTGGGCAGGGGTACAGCCATGGGTGGGCCTGGAAGGGCATAAGCCCAGCCGCTGGGGAGCCAGGCTCAGCAAGTTGTGATGAGTTTTCCCCACAAAAGGGCTTTATTACAGACAGAAATACTCCCCAGCGTTTACTTTACCCTCTGTGATTTATTCCATCAAAGAGGCAGTGATTAGACACGTGTGTAACCGACCAATGGGATCTCGCTGATCGTCGTTAGGCTGTTTGCTGCGTCTCCGTGTTTGTAATTACCTTCCAGCTGCGTTGCATCTTAGACCAGTAACCAAGAGACGGACGCTTTCTCTTCCTGTCTTTTACCCCGGGGCTAATCTGTATGTGTCAGAGTTGGCTCAGTTTGGTGGGTGCCGCCAAGAGAGCTGGTGGTGGGGGGGGGCTCACTTGACAGGCTCTTATTCTCGGTGGTGCTCGGTGGGGGGGGCCTGTCAATGGACACACTCTGAGAGGCTGTCCTTTTTGTTTCACGCAATTAGTTGCAAGCTGAGAGCAAATTAGAGCTCCTAGCCTTCAGAACAAACACACCACTGTGCCCAAACAAACACACACACACACACACACACACACTCTGACTGCTAAGCAATGCAGTCCACACCACAAGCACCGTCTGCTTGACTAACCCAAACGGAAACTACAGTGCATTGGGCATTGTTTTATCTTTTTTTTTTTTTTCATTGTTCATTTTCATCTCAACTACGTAACAAATTACTAGCACAGCCATAGGGGCAAAACACACCGATCCGGCAAGCTGTTCCACACTAACAGAACATGGAAGTGGTGCGTCTAGACTCAGACCAACAGGCTCCTAAACAGCTTCTATCCTCTGCGATCCGGCAAGCTGTTCCACACTAGCAGGCTCTCAACTTTCCCCTCTCACATGCTGTTGCCGTACTGTTGTTGTTATTATTTATCCTGCTACCAGTCACTATCAGCCCTGTTTCCATGTGTATCAACGTATCACACCTACGCTCTCACACTAACACCTATGTGCTAACATTTACACACACACACACACGTCAAGATAAACACAAAACATCTGAGAGGATAAGAGCTTTGCTTCTTTTTATTTTACTAGGCAAGTCAGTTAAGAACAAACGGCCTAGGAACAGTGGGTTGGTTAACTGCCTTGTTCAGGGAACGACAGATTTGTACCTTGTCAACTCGGGGATTTGAACTTGCAACCTTTCGGTTACTAGTCCAACGCTCTAACCACTAGGTTACTCTTACTGAAGAACGTTACAGTTGAAAGCTAGGCCTATATGTTTCCAAAAGAACTAGGATGATATACTGTAAACCTGGACTAAACGCTGGACCGGGCAGACTAAATTTACACACACTAGACTAGGAATATCCTAATATCATATTACCACTAGAAATGTTTCTGAAGTCTTTCCTATGTTTGAACACTGTAGTGGAAGACTGGATAGTTCTTCTGTAGACTGTAGTGGAATACTCTGGGTAGTTCTGCTGTAGACTGTAGTGGAATACTCTGGGTAGTTCTGCTGTAGACTGTAGTGGAATACTCTGGGTAGTTCTGCTGTAGACTGTAGTGGAATACTCTGGGTAGTCATGCTGTAGACTGTAGTGGAAGACTGGGTAGTTCCGCTGTAGACTGTAGTGGAATACTCTGGGTAGTTCCGCTGTAGACTGTAGTGGAATACTCTGGGTAGTTCCGCTGTAGACTGTAGTGGAATACTCTGGGTAGTTCCGCTGTAGACTGTAGTGGAAGACTGGGTAGTTCCGCTGTAGACTGTAGTGGAAGACTGGGTAGTTCCGCTGTAGACTGTAGTGGAAGACTGGGTAGTTCCGCTGTAGACTGTAGTGGAAGACTGGGTAGTTCCGCTGTAGACTGTAGTGGAAGACTGGGTAGTTCCGCTGTAGACTGTAGTGGAAGACTGGGTAGTTCCGCTGTAGACTGATCACGTGTTTTGTATTGGAGGAAGAAGACAAAGGCTTCTGCGTCGTCAGCGATGTTTTCAAGCTCTGCGTCTCTGTGGACTCCACTCGTCCACTCCCAGATGCCCTAGCTGGCCACACCGCCAGCATCTGCCAAATGCCCCATACCCTGCTCTGCCCTGCCCTGCCTGTAGTCCCTGAACCCCCAACCCTGCTCTGCCCCACACACCCCCCTACCCCATCCAGTTCTTATCCTACTTATTTCTTAAGAATGTCACCAGGGACCCCCCCCCCCACACACACACTGTCGAGTGATCCTTCATGTGGACGGGCGTGGGCAGAATAACCAGCCAACAGGTGGCCTGCGACGAGGCTGGGGCCTGGCCTCTTTGTGGCGGAGCAGGGAGTGGGAGTGGGAGAGGGCAGGGAGGTCGGTTCAACCCCAAGAGAAGGTATTCCGTACCGGCCGCCTGGCTGGAACCTAGCGGGCCCTAGAACCAGGCCAATGCAACGCAGCCAGCCTACTCACTCACCAACTGACTAACTAACCGCTAGACCTATTCATCACCGTCGACCGTGGGCATTCTAATATTCTGTTACATGAAGCGAGGATAAAGCTTTGATAATGCCAGGTAGTCGTTTACCCCAAAAGTACTGATCGGTCCAAAATGATGTATGGGTTCGCCATTTCAGTCCAATAATGTCGATTTGTTTTTTTTGTTTGTTTTTTGGGGTGGGGGGTTGCCATCAACCTTTCTGTAAATTCTAATCTATTCTGTAAATGATCTTTCTGTGTAAAATTTTGTAAACGTATATCTATCTATCGATGACAATTCCTATAATGCTGGAGGAGTTTGCTGATTGAGGAAAACAGGCAGACCTGAATGAATATTGGAATGCAGTCGCCTAGCCAAGACTCTATAACCCTCATTTGTATTAAAAATGAATTCCGACAGAGCTCTGCGTCTCTGTGGGGCGGCAGAGAGCCTAACTGCGTTGTTCAGGGGCGGAACGACAGATTTTTACCTTGTCAGCTCGAGGATTCGATCTAGCAACCTTTTCAGGTTACTGGCCCAACACTCTAACCACTAGGCTACCCTGCCGGCCCTAATCTGCATGAACTACATGGGTTCCGGTTTCCCGCACATAGATGAAATTCTGGAGATTCTCCACTCAGCAGGCTTTTTTTTTTTGTCCAAGACTAGGCAAAAAGGAGAGGGCTCTCTCTTCGAAAGAGAAAAATGACACACGATTCATAAAGTGAGACATTTTTCCAACAAAATTGTCGAGTAGAGAAGACCCTTTTTCCACAATCAACAAAAAAAAGATCTATAAAGTGAGCGAAGGAGAGAAATGAAAACTGTAGCTTGGTATGATTCAGCGGCGATACCTCTCCCTTCCCTACCTTTCACAACCAGCCTTGGGCTTTAGAAAAATGACTAACTTTTGTTGATGTATGAATCGGCAGGGAGACTATTTATCAGCGGGCCCTCTGCGGGCACCCGCTCCGGTCCCACCAGTAACAGGCCGCATCGCTCCCCTTTTGACTGATTAATTAGCCAATCACAGGACATTTTTCACCGGTCGCCAGGCGACGACAGCGGCAGGAAAGGTTTACTCCAGCTAATGCCGTGTGGCTCTGTAGCCGGGGCCCGCTGGAACCACTGGAGTCGTTGCAGCCTCGTCGGCTATTTCACGCTGACGTAGTTGTCCGGGACTGGACTGGCTGGGGGCCCGGTGGGGTGGGGGCCAGGCAGAGTGGCTGGAGGGGCAGGAGAGAGAAATCAACCAGGCTGGGGAGGTGGACAGAGAGGAGAGAGGCTGAGGGTGGTGGTCTTGGTGGCGGGGTGGTAGTGGAGGGGCACGGAGGGGCTGGGGGAGGAGGAGGAGGGGGGTTGGCCAGGGCACTGCTTGCCTGCCAAAGCACCTTCATTTAGAAATGGCCAGAAGTCCTCTAGGATTCCAGAAGCAAGAGCATGTGATTTCTCATATGGTGAGGGAAGGTGGAGGAGGCAGAGTTGGCAGGAGGGGTGGAGGGAAGAAGGCTGGAGGAGACTGGGGGAGAATGCCGGAGGAATTGGTAGGAGGCAGGGGAAGAAGGCAGGAGGAAGAAGTGGGAGGAGTCAGGGGAAGGCCGCGGGAGGTGAATTAAGGCCGGAGCAGGCGGGGAATAAGGCAGGAGGAGGCGGGGAATAAGGCAGGAGGAGGCGGGGAATAAGGCAGGAGGAGGCGGGGAATAAGGCAGGAGGAGGTGGGGAATAAGGCAGGAGGAGGCGGGGAATAAGGCAGGAGGAGGCGGGGAATAAGGCAGGAGGAGGCGGGGAATAAGGCAGGAGGAGGCGGGGAATAAGTAATGTCTTAAAGTAATAATGGACTGTCGTTTCTCTTTGCTTATTTGAGCCGTTCTTGCCATAATATGGACTTGGTCTTTTACCAAATAGTGCTATCTTCTGTATACCACCCCTACCTTGTCACAACACAACTGATTGGCTCAAACACATTAAGAAGGAAAGAAATTCCACTATTTTTTACTTTTAACAAGGCACACCCGTTAATTGAAATGCATTCCAGGTGACTACCTCATGAAGCCTGTTGAGAGAATGCCAAGAGTGTGCAAAGCTGTCATCAAGGCGAAGGGTGGCTATTTGAAGAATCTCAAATATAAAATATATTTTGATTTGTTTAACACTTGTTTGGTTATTACATGATTCCATATGTGATATTTCATAGTTTTGATGTCTTCACTATTATTCTACAATGTAGACAATAGTACAAATAAAGGAAAACCAATGGAATGAGTAGGTCTGTCCAAACTTTTGACTGGTACTGTACATTAAATATTGGTTTGAATATTATTCAAATTCTGATCGTAGTAATTGTTTGATAGGGATTCTTGCATGCTTTTTTGGGGGGGGGACTTGTCCCGGACAAGAGCACGAGCGTTAATGTCGAGCGGAAATAAAAGTAGCACTGGGAAATATGGGAGATGATCTACAATGATGATCTACAATGGAACAAGACCTGATTATTTTGTTTGGTTTCCCAAAATAACTATTGACTGTCTGAGAAACTTTGATCACCAACATTTAGTGTACAGGGAAACTATTCAAATGTAGTTTACTTATTGAAAAATTATGTAAAAGCCTTGTCCGAGCCAGAGACAGATTTGTTTTAAAAATCTATTTTAGAATAAGACTGTAACATATTGTGGAAAAAGTCAAGGTGTCTTGAGTATTTTCTGAAGATGCTGTAAGTACACCCCCTGGACAGAACAGCAGTCTACCGCAGGACCAGTGTAGAGGTGGCTAATGCATTCTGTTGAACCTCCATCCATTCCTGGCTTGATTGATTCATCCACTGAATTGGCTTGGCATCTACGGTAATGTCCTGTCTTCAGCAGCCACCTCTCACTGTTGGCCCTGTTCAGAGGCTAGAGAGAGGGAGAGCTGGAATGTCTTGAAGGAGAGGCCTTCAGAGCCCCAGACCCCCCTCTCCCCCTCTCTCACTCTTTCTCTCTCTTCTCCCCCTCTCTCTCTCTTTTCTCTGGGAACCTCCCAGTGTTCCCGGCCCTGGCCTCGCCAGGGGAGAGCAGACTGAGAGGGCAGGAAGAGGGCTGATAGCCTGCCAGGCTGCTCCTCCGCAGAAGGAGCCTTATCTCTGGACTGCACACATCACATCCTCTTCCTGGGGCTCTGTGGAGAAGCTGGTCGTTGGCTCTTGGCGTTCTCTTCTGTATCCAGCATTTTATTCATGAACACACGTGAAAGAGTTAACAATTGCAAGTCAACTATTGCAGGCTAGTGTCTGTCGGTGTTGCAGGCTAGTGTCTGTCGGTGTTGCAGGCTAGTGTCTGTCGGTGTTGCAGGCTAGTGTCTGTCGGTGTTGTGCCTTTCTCTGCCACTGTTTATGTTGGGCTGTGACGGAGGAGGAGTTTTCCTGTATTTGGGAGTGTGTGTGTGTCCTGTCTGCTCAGCGCAGCAGTTCTCTCCTGTAGTATCAGAGATGAGCCTAATGGAGGTCCCCAGGCGTCGTGAGAGAAGAGCCACACACCAAGTCATGACTTTCCTCGTCTCTTTCCCTCCTCTTCTCGTTCTCCCTCCGTCTCTCTCTCCCTCCTCTTCTCGTTCTCCCTCCGTCTCTCTCTCTCCCTCCTCTTCTCGTTCTCCCTCCGTCTCTCTCTCTCCCTCCTCTTCTCGTTCTCCCTCCGTCTCTCTCTCTCCCTCCTCTTCTCGTTCTCCCTCCGTCTCTCTCTCCCTCCTCTTCTCGTTCTCCCTCCGTCTCTCTCTCTCCCTCCTCGTTCTCCCTCCGTCTCTCTCTCCCTCCTCTTCTCGTTCTCCCTCCGTCTCTCTCTCCCTCCGTCTCTCTCTCTCCCTCCGTCTCTCTCTCTCCCTCCGTCTCTCTCTCTCCCTCCGTCTCTCTCTCTCCCTCCGTCTCTCTCTCCCTCCTCTTCTCGTTCTCCCTCCTCTTCTCGTTCTCCCTCCTCTTCTCGTTCTCCCTCCGTCTCTCTCTCTCCCTCCTCTTCTCGTTCTCCCTCCTCTTCTCGTTCTCCCCCCTCCCTTTCACAGGCAGTTTGAAAGTGGCCCCTAGGCTAGCCACCATCCCCAATCCCAGCGTGCCACCATCCCCAATCCCAGCGAGCCACCATTCTGATGGCTCAGCGGAAGGCATGCCGTTCTGATGGCTCAGCGGAAGGCATGCCGTTCTGATGGCTCAGCGGAAGGCATGCCGTTCTGATGGCTCAGCGGAAGGCATGCCGTTCTGATGGCTCAGCGGAAGGGCATGCCGTTCTGATGGCTCTGCGTAAGACATGCCGTTCTGATGGCTCAGCGTAAGACACATGTTGCACAATCCAGGTGTGGAAAGCTCTTAAGAGATTTACCCAGAAAGACTCACAGCTGTAATCTCTGCCAAAGACTCACGGGTGTGAATATTTCATTTTAAATTAATTTGCAAAAATATCAACCCCCCCCAAAAAAATTTTTTTCTCAATTTGTCATTATTGGGGTTTTGTGTGTAAATGGCTGAGGGGCGAAAAATCTATTTAATCCATTTTGAATTCAGGCTGTAACACAACCAAATGTGGAATAAGTCAAAGGGTTTGAATACTTTCTGAAGGCACTGTCACTCCACTATTCCAATTTACCTTTCTCAAACATATATTCTCCATAAACACAGGTATTTTATCAACCAGTACATTTTTGAGTTTAACCATAATTGTTGGTTGTAATATTTGTCCGGTCTGTTCTGGTGGATGGAATTGTAACCAGCTCTTTATTGCCTGTTTTGACAAAGAGAGATTCTTTGAACAAGGAATTGGGCTTTTCTTAGTAATCTACTGGAGAATCATTTTTGGTTTGAAGTAAACCTTTTTGTATAGGGGGAAAGCTTTAAACGAGAGTGTTTTAGTGCTTAAATATTTAATCATCTCACGAATCATCCTGATTTGCATAATATCAAAAAATACAACAACAAAAAATAAATCAAAAAATTCCATTGTTCAGCTCAAAATTTAAGAGAATAATTTATTTGTTTTTGTCCAATGGATCAATGTATACATCCTCAGAACACCACCCTCCCCTTTCCTGTGTGAGATAGCATTGACTATAATCTGTGCGTTCTGGTTGGTCGAGGACAGAGATTAATGACCAGTAGAATGCTTGCTTTAATCCCATGTGGCCTAACCAAGAGGTATCTGTAAATCTTGCAATATTCCCGAGTTAACCAGCTGCATGAACAAAGGGGCGAATAAACACACTGGCCTTGTACCCTATATAGTGCACCAGGCCCTGGTCAAAAGAAGTACACTATTTAGGGAATAGGGTGCTATTTGGGATGCAGACACGGGTAGTATATTTGCTGTATGTATATGAATAGATGACCGTAAGGGAGTGAAGCTGACTCCAGAGGCATGGGGAAATGTCATTTTGCCCCCAAATATCCGAGGACTATGAGTTTACTCTTGAGTGTCCAAAACATTAGGAACACCTTCCTATTGTCGAGTTGCCCTCAGAACAGCCTCAATTCTTCGGGGCGTGGACTTCTACAAGGTGTCAAACGTTCCACAGGGATAGTGGCCCACGTTGACTCCCAATTGCTTCTCGCTGTCGTTGTCAAATTGGCTGTATGTCCTTTCGGGTTGCGGACCATTTTTGATGCACACAGGAAACTGTTGAGTGTGAAAACCCCAGCAGAGGTGCAGTTCTTGACACACTCAAACCGGTGTGCCTGGCACCTACTATAGACGGGGGGGCAAACACTCCCTTAGCAACACCAAAAAAAGGCCCCCTGTCTTCTATTTGAAACCAATGGAAGCCTTATTCTACTGGCAATTGATTGTTAATTGATTGTTAATTGACCATCAGTGGTTGTGGAGGTGAGGTGTTCTGTAGAGACGGGAGGGTGTTGACAGTTTTTAAAGGGGCAGTGCAGTCAAACACTTGATTTTTTTTTTTTTTTCCCTGTTTTAAAAATATACATTTCCACACTGAGGTCGAACACTCCGAAATTGTGGAAATTATGATAATGCCCTTTTTAGTGTAATATAATTTTTTGGGTGCCTAGAAGAAGAAAACAAAACCTCTGTAATTTCAGCCTGTTCAGGTGGGATGGACTTTTAGGCCCAGAGCATGACATCACAATCTTATTATTCTGACCAATGACCAGTCATCTTGTATTTGCATATGACAATCCTATCCGCCAATCAGGGCTGTGCATGTAAATATCTTTACGTTTGTGTCGACACTGTCACACAATCAGACCGAGCGTTTAATGGTAAAAGGTGGCTGAGGGAAATAAATGGTTACAACTATATTTGTTGTTATTTACATGAAATAAGTGATTACAAGTATATTTGCATAATATAATAGTATAATATAACAGTATAATGCACACAGTGATTTATTTGACATACCAGTGATTATGTAAAGTAGTAGACAGTAGGGGGACCTGTCTTATATTTCCAAATGTGGGCATAAATTATTCGTACTTTTCTTCATTTCTAATGTGTTTCTGTATGTCTCTGCAGGAGAGCAGCGGGCCAGACTCCCAGGGGGTGAACGAGGAGAAGACCAGGGCAGTTACAGTACCAGCTACAAAGGTTGCGACCCCTGAACCTGATGTAGAGGCCATCACCAAGACGGTCACCAGCACTCTCTCCATGCAGGAGTACTTTGCCCAGCGGATGGCTCGGCTGAAAAAGGGTCGTGGCGAGGCTCCCACTGCAACCTCATCACCAGAGAACAGTGATACGCAGCAAGTCCCGGCTGATTTTGTCACTGACCACACAGAGGAACTCACGTCGAAGAAGATGACGAAGAAGAAGATGAAGAAGAAGAAGAGAAAGAGAGAGAGGGAAGAGGATGAAGTGGTGGTGGTGGAGGAGGAGTGTGTCGTAGCTCCCGTGTCGGAGGGGTGCGAGAAGAAGCGAAAGAGAAAGCGGGCGGAGAAAGAGGTGTTGGCTGAAGCCTGCAGCGCCACCACTGGCGTGGAGCAGAACTGCCAGGACTGCCAAACTGTAGACTTAACAACGGAGTCTGAGGTTGTAAATAAGAAAAGGAGGGAGGAGGTGGTGGTTGTAGTGGAGGACGAGGACGAGGACGAGGTGATCGTGGTAAAAGAGAAGAAATCTAAAAAGGACAAGAAGAAGAAGAAGAAGAAGAAGAGGAGAATGGATCTGCATTCTTTGTAGAACTCTAGAACCGTCTTCTATTGTCCTTTTATAGTCCCATGAACCTCTCTTGGAGTGCGTCTCAAATGGCACCCTAATCCCTATGTAGTGCAGTACCCCAGAGAGAGAGAGAGGGAGAGAGAGAATAGGGTGCCATTTGGGACACACATTAGTCCTCAGGTTTCTGTGCTACGGTACAGTAGGCCTCTGGTTGTACATGAAAGAACTGGGTCTATGGACAGAGTGATATTCTCATCAGGTAGTTTTGGACTGAATATCTGCTGGAAATAATATAGGTATGCCTACGTTTCTGGATGAGTTTGGTGCTTTCCCAGAGATACACTTTTATAATGATCATTGTGACCCTATGTTCTCTGGATGCTCCCTATAGTCTCCCTGTAGTCTCTGCCCCCTATAGTCTCCCTATAGTCTCTGCCCCCTATAGTCTCTGCCCCCTATAGTCTCTGCCCCCTATAGTCTCTGCCCCCTATAGTCTCTGCTCCCTATAGTCTCTGCCCCTATAGTCTCTGCCCCCTATAGTCTCTGCCCTATAGTCTCTGCTCCCTATAGTCTCTGCTCCCTATAGTCTCCCTATAGTCTCTGCTCCCTATAGTCTCTGCTCCCTATAGTCTCCCTATAGTCTCTGCTCCCTATAGTCTCTGCTCCCTATAGTCTCTGCTCCCTATAGTCTCCCTATAGTCTCTGCTCCCTATAGTCTCCCTATAGTCTCTGCCCCCTATAGTCTCTGCTCCCTGTAGTCTCTGCTCCCTATAGTCTCCCTATAGTCTCTGCTCCCTATAGTCTCTGCTCCCTATAGTCTCTGCTCCCTATAGTCTCTGCTCCCTATAGTCTCTGCTCCCTATAGTCTCTGCTCCCTATAGTCTCTGCTCCTATAGTCTCTGCTCCCTATAGTCTCTGCTCCCTATAGTCTCTGCTCCCTATAGTCTCTGCTCCCTATAGTCTCCCTGTAGTCTCTGCTCCCTATAGTCTCTGCTCCCTATAGTCTCCCTGTAGTCTCTGCTCCCTATAGTCTCTGCTCCCTATAGTCTCCCTGTAGTCTCTGCTCCCTATAGTCTCCCTGTAGTCTCTGCTCCCTATAGTCTCTGCTCCCTATAGTCTCCCTATAGTCTCTGCTCCCTATAGTCTCCCTATAGTCTCTGCTCCCTATAGTCTCCCTGTAGTCTCTGCTCCCTATAGTCTCTGCTCCCTATAGTCTCTGCTCCTGTAGTCTCTGCTCCCTATAGTCTCTCTGTAGTCTCTGTATGATGAGCTTTGATGAATTGATATTAGACAGTCGTTCTAAAACAGGACAGGGGACCTTATAGAAATGGACTGATGTGTGTCTGATATCATAACAACGTGTTCTCTTTTTAATCCGATGAAATCAAGTTGTCAGTTTTCCTGATCAATAAATCAATCTCAAATGAAAACTGTGTTTTTATCTGTTGAAGAATTTCTAGATTGGCTTTTTTGCCTACTGACACATGCAATACATCCAGAACCTAGGGCTACATGCTGTCCACATTTGTCTTTGAACCTAGGGCTACATGCTGTCCACCTTGTCGTTGAACCTAGGACTACATGCTGTCCACATTGTCATTGAACCTAGGACTACATGCTGTCCACATTGTCATTGAACCTAGGGCTACATGCTGTCCACATTGTCATTGAACCTAGGGCTACATGCTGTCCACATTGTCATTGAACCTAGGACTACATGCTGTCCACATTGTCATTGAACCTAGGGCTACATGCTGTCCACATTGTCATTGAACCTAGGGCTACATGCTGTCCACATTGTCATTGAACCTAGGGCTACATGCTGTCCACATTGGCATTGAACCTTGGGCTACATGCTGTCCACATTGGCATTGAACCTAGGACTACATGCTGTCCACGTTGTCATTGAACCTAGGGCTACATGCTGTCCACATTGTCATTGAACCTAGGACTACATGCTGTCCACATTGTCATTGAACCTAGGGCTACATGCTGTCCACATTGTCATTGAACCTAGGGCTACATGCTGTCCACATTGTCATTGAATCTAGGGCTACATGCTGTCCACATTGTCATTGAACCTAGGACTACATGCTGTCCACATTGGCATTGAACCTAGGGCTACATGCTGTCCACATTGTCATTGCTATAGTGCATACATACGTTAATGTATGTAGGGTTTCTACTGATTTCTCTGAACCAGACCTGATACAACGCCAATCACCTTATCAATCAATCCACGAACTGCCTCGTCTGGTGTTTATATTGATCAGCTACAGTATTGTCCTCCATATCAGTTGTCTTTCAGTTTGCTAATGAAATAAAATGAATATTTAAATAGTTTAAACACGTGTCTATAGCGTGGTGTGTTGAACAGTACAGTACAGTACAGTGTCATTCTCAAAACCTTTGGCCACGACTACACTACCGTTCAAAACTTTGGGATCACTTAGAAATGTCCTTGTTTTCCATGAAAACATACATGAAATGAGTTGTGAAAAGAATAGGAAATATAGTCAAGACGTTGACAAGGTTAATAAATAATTATTTTTAATTGAAATAATAATTGTGTCCTTCAAACTTTTGCTTTCGTCAATTACAGCCTTGCAGACCTTTTTGCCATTCTAGTTGTCAATTGGTTGAGGTAATCTGAAGAGATTTCACCCCATGCTTCCTGAAGCACCTCCCACAAGTTGGATTGGCTTGATAGGCACTTCTTACGTACCATACGGTCAAGCTGCTCCCACAACAGCTCAATAGGGTTGAGATCCGGTCCATTATAGACAGAATACCAGCTGACTGCTTCTTCCCTAAATAGTTATTGCATTTTTAATTAGTATTCTACATAACACAACCTAATATAATAGCATAGTATAACGTTACTATTACAGCAAAAACATTTATTGTGACATTTTAGGATGGTTAGCTGAATAGTAAAAAAAAAACATAATACATTAAAAAAAAAACAGGCAGAATGTGCTTTGATTTAAACACATTACAGGAAGGCTATTGTGTGTTAACACCATCTGCTCTGATTGGCTCACGAATAAGATCTAAATACATATCGCCATGATACTGATCGACATGATACTGATCGACATGATACTGATCGGCATGATACTGATCGGCATGATACTGATCGAAATGAAACTGATCGACATGATACTGATCGACATGAAACTGATCGACATGATACTGATCGAAATGAAACTGATCGACATGATACTGATCGACATGAAACTGATCGACATGATACTGATCGGCATGATACTGATCGGCATGAAACTGATCGAAATGAAACTGATCGACATGATACTGATCGCCATGAAACTGATCGACATGATACTGATCGGCATGAAACTGATCGGCATGAAACTGATCGACATGAAACTGATCACCATGAAACTGATCGAAATGAAACTGATCGAAATGAAACTGATCGACATGATACTGATCGGCATGAAACTGATCGCCATGATACTGATCGGCATGAAACGGATCGACATGATACTGATCGGCATGAAACTGATCGGCATGATACTGATCGGCATGATACTGATCGGAATGAAACTGATCGACATGATACTGATCGGCATGATACTGATCGGAATGATACTGATCGGCATGAAACTGATCGACATGATACTGATCGACATGAAACTGAACGGCATGATACTGATTGACATGCTGCAGATGCAGTTTCGACGTGAATAATTCTCATTCACGATCGACAGTGATGACAGCCTATTTTGAAATTAGGAATGCCTAACTTGGTGTTTGAGGGTATTGAAAATATAACATTTTCCTGAGACAATATGTGTGGGTATAGGCAGACGTTGTGTCTGGAGGATGCATTCTATACAATAAGCCTATTCTACAACGATATTAAATAGGCTACATCTGTCGGTACAAACTTTGACAAATAATTACCTCATTTACATTTTTATTCGCGCTCTGCAGCCTGACTGAGACTGACCATCATGTCTCTCTGCCTGCAGCCTGACTGAGACTGACCATCTTGTCTCTCTGCAGCCTGACTGAGACTGACCATCATGTCTCTCTACAGACTGACCATCATGTCTCTCTGCAGCCTGACTGAGACTGACCATCATGTCTCTCTGCAGCCTGACTGAGACTGACCATCATGTCTCTCTGCAGCCTGACTGAGACTGACCATCATGTCTCTCTACAGACTGACCATCATGTCTCTCTGCAGCCTGACTGAGACTGACCATCATGTCTCTCTGCTGCCTGACAGACTGACCATCATGTCTCTCTGCTGCCTGACAGACTGACCATCATGTCTCTCTGCAGCCTGACAGACTGACCATCATGTCTCTCTGCAGCCTGACTGAGACTGACCATCATGCCTCTCTGCAGCCTGACTGAGACTGACCATCATGTCTCTCTGCTGCCTGACAGACTGACCATCATGTCTCTCTGGTGCCTGACAGACTGACCATCATGTCTCTCTGCAGCCTGACAGACTGACCATCATGTCTCTCTGCAGCCTGACTGAGACTAACCATCATGTCTCTCTGCAGCCTGACTGAGACTGACCATCATGTCTCTCTGCAGGCTGACAGACTGACCATCATGTCTCTCTGCAGCTTGACAGACTGACCATCATGTCTCTCTGCAGCCTGACTGAGACTGACCATCATGTCTCTCTGCCTGCAGCCTGACAGACTGACCATCATGTCTCTCTGCTGCCTGACAGACTGACCATCATGTCTCTCTGCAGCCTGACAGACTGACCATCATGTCTCTCTGCAGCCTGACTGAGACTAACCATCATGTCTCTCTGCAGCCTGATGGAGACTGACCATCATGTCTCTCTGCTGCCTGACTGAGACTGACCATCATGTCTCTCTGCTGCCTGACTGAGAATGACCATCATGTCTCTCTGCTGCCTGACTGAGACTGACCATCATGTCTTTCTGCAGCCTGACTGAGACTGACCATCATGTCTCTCTACAGACTGACAATCATGTCTCTCTGCTGCCTGACAGACTGACCATCATGTCTCTCTACAGACTGACCATCATGTCTCTCTGCCTGCAGCCTGACTGAGACTGACAATCTTGTCTCTCTGCAGACTGACCATCATGTCTCTCTGCAGCCTGACTGAGACTGACCATCATGTCTCTCTGCAGGCTGACAGACTGACCATCATGTCTCTCTGCAGCCTGACTGAGACTGACCATCATGTCTCTCTACAGACTAACCATCATGTCTCTCTGCAGCCTGACTGAGACTGACCATCATGTCTCTCTACAGCCTGACTGAGACTGACCATCATGTCTCTCTGCTGCCTGACAGACTGACCATCATGTCTCTCTGCAGCCTGACTGAGACTGACCATCATGTCTCTCTACAGACTAACCATCATGTCTCTCTGCAGCCTGACTGAGAGTGACCATCATGTCTCTCTACAGCCTGACTGAGACTGACCATCATGTCTCTCTGCTGCCTGACAGACTGACCATCATGTCTCTCTACAGCCTGACTGAGACTGACCATCATGTCTCTCTGCAGCCTGACTGAGACTGACCATCATGTCTCTCTACAGACTAACCATCATGTCTCTCTGCAGCCTGACTGAGACTGACCATCATGTCTCTCTACAGCCTGACTGAGACTGACCATCATGTCTCTCTGCAGACTGACCATCATGTCTCTCTACAGACTAACCATCATGTCTCTCTACAGCCTGACTGAGACTGACCATCATGTCTCTCTGCTGCCTGACTGAGACTGACCATGTCTCTCTGCAGCCTGACTGAGACTGACCATCATGTCTCTCTACAGACTAACCATCATGTCTCTCTACAGCCTGACTGAGACTGACCTTCATGTCTCTCTGCAGCCTGACTGAGACTGACCATGTCTCTCTGCAGCCTGACTGAGACTGACCATCATGTCTCTCTACAGCCTGACTGAGACTGACCATCATGTCTCTCTGCTGCCTGACAGACTGACCATCATGTCTCTCTGCAGCCTGACTGAGACTGGCCATCATGTCTCTCTACAGACTAACCATCATGTCTCTCTGCAGCCTGACTGAGACTGACCATCATGTCTCTCTGCTGCCTGACTGAGACTGACCATCATGTCTCTCTGCCTGCAGCCTGACTGAGACTGACCATCATGTCTCTCTACAGCCTGACTGAGACTGACCATCATGTTTCTCTACAGCCTGACTGAGACTGACCATCATGTCTCTCTACAGCTTGACTGAGACTGACCATCATGTCTCTCTGGTGCCTGACAGACTGACCATCATGTCTCTCTGCTGCCTGACTGAGACTGACCATCATGTCTCTCTGCAGCCTGACTGAGACTAACCATCATGTCTCTCTACAGACTGACCATCATGTCTCTCTGCCTGCAGCCTGACTGTGACTGACCATCATGTCTCTCTACAGCCTGACTGAGACTGACCATCATGTCTCTCTACAGCCTGACTGAGACTGACCATCATGTCTCTCTGCAGCCTGACTGAGACTGACCATCATGTCTCTCTACAGACTAACCATCATGTCTCTCTGCAGCCTGACTGAGACTGACCATCATGTCTCTCTACAGCCTGACTGAGACTGACCATCTTGTCTCTCTGCAGCCTGACGGAGACTGACCATCATGTCTCTCTACAGCCTGACTGAGACTGACCATCTTGTCTCTCTGCTGCCTGACAGACTGACCATCATGTCTCTCTGCTGCCTGACTGAGACTGACCATCATGTCTCTCTGCAGCCTGACTGAGACTGACCATGTCTCTCTGCAGCCTGACTGAGACTGACCATCATGTCTCTCTACAGCCTGACAGACTGACCATCATGTCTCTCTGCTGCCTGACTGAGACTGACCATCATGTCTCTCTGCCTGCAGCCTGACTGAGACTAATCATCATGTCTCTCTGCAGCCTGACTGAGACTGACCATCATGTCTCTCTGCAGCCTGACAGACTGACCATCATGTCTCTCTGCAGCCTGACAATCATGTCTCTCTGCAGCCTGACTGAGACTAACCATCATGTCTCTCTGCAGCCTGACAGACTGACCATCATGTCTCTCTGCAGCCTGACTGAGACTAACCATCATGTCTCTCTACAGCCTGACAGACTGACCATCATGTCTCTCTACAGCCTGACTGAGACTGACCATCATGTCTCTCTACAGCCTGACTGAGACTGACCATCATGTCTCTCTGCAGCCTGACTGAGACTGACCATCATGTCTCTCTACAGCCTGACTGAGACTGACCATCATGTCTCTCTGCCTGCAGCCTGACTGAGACTGACCATCATGTCTCTCTACAGCCTGACTGAGACTAACCATCATGTCTCTCTGCAGCCTGACTGAGACTGACCATCATGTCTCTCTACAGCCTGACTGAGACTGACCATCATGTTTCTCTACAGACTGACAATCATGTCTCTCTGCAGCCTGACTGAGACTAACCATCATGTTTCTCTACAGACTGACAATCATGTCTCTCTGCAGCCTGACTGAGACTAACCATCATGTCTCTCTGCAGCCTGACAGACTGACCATCATGTCTCTCTGCAGCCTGACTGAGACTGACCATCATGTCTCTCTGCAGCCTGACTGAGACTAACCATCATGTCTCTCTACAGACTGACCATCATGTCTCTCTGCCTGCAGCCTGACTGTGACTGACCATCATGTCTCTCTACAGCCTGACTGAGACTGACCATCATGTCTCTCTACAGCCTGACTGAGACTGACCATCATGTCTCTCTGCAGCCTGACTGAGACTGACCATCATGTCTCTCTACAGCCTGACTGAGACTGACCATCATGTCTCTCTGCCTGCAGCCTGACTGAGACTGACCATCATGTCTCTCTACAGCCTGACTGAGACTGACCATCATGTCTCTCTACAGCCTGACTGAGACTGACCATCATGTCTCTCTGGTGCCTGACAGACTGACCATCATGTCTCTCTACTGCCTGACTGAGACTGACCATCATGTCTCTCTGCAGCCTGACTGAGACTAACCATCATGTCTCTCTACAGACTGACCATCATGTCTCTCTGCCTGCAGCCTGACTGTGACTGACCATCATGTCTCTCTACAGCCTGACTGAGACTGACCATCATGTCTCTCTACAGCCTGACTGAGACTGACCATCATGTCTCTCTGCAGCCTGACTGAGACTGACCATCATGTCTCTCTACAGACTAACCATCATGTCTCTCTGCAGCCTGACTGTGACTGACCATCATGTCTCTCTACAGCCTGACTGAGACTGACCATCTTGTCTCTCTGCAGCCTGACGGAGACTGACCATCATGTCTCTCTGCTGCCTGACTGAGACTGACCATCATGTCTCTCTGCAGCCTGACTGAGACTAACCATCATGTCTCTCTACAGACTGACCATCATGTCTCTCTGCCTGCAGCCTGACTGTGACTGACCATCATGTCTCTCTACAGCCTGACTGAGACTGACCATCATGTCTCTCTACAGCCTGACTGAGACTGACCATCATGTCTCTCTGCAGCCTGACTGAGACTGACCATCATGTCTCTCTACAGACTAACCATCATGTCTCTCTGCAGCCTGACTGTGACTGACCATCATGTCTCTCTACAGCCTGACTGAGACTGACCATCTTGTCTCTCTGCAGCCTGACGGAGACTGACCATCATGTCTCTCTACAGCCTGACTGAGACTGACCATCTTGTCTCTCTGCTGCCTGACAGACTGACCATCATGTCTCTCTGCTGCCTGACTGAGACTGACCTTCATGTCTCTCTGCAGCCTGACTGAGACTGACCATGTCTCTCTGCAGCCTGACTGAGACTGACCATCATGTCTCTCTGCAGCCTGACTGAGACTGACCATGTCTCTCTACAGCCTGACTGAGACTGACCATCTTGTCTCTCTGCAGCCTGACGGAGACTGACCATCATGTCTCTCTGCCTGCAGCCTGACTGAGACTGACCATCATGTCTCTCTGCAGCCTGACTGAGACTGACCATCATGTCTCTCTACAGACTAACCATCATGTCTCTCTGCAGCCTGACTGAGACTGACCATCATGTCTCTCTACAGCCTGACTGAGACTGACCATCATGTCTCTCTGCTGCCTGACAGACTGACCATCATGTCTCTCTGCAGCCTGACTGAGACTGACCATCATGTCTCTCTACAGACTAACCATCATGTCTCTCTGCAGCCTGACTGAGAGTGACCATCATGTCTCTCTACAGCCTGACTGAGACTGACCATCATGTCTCTCTGCTGCCTGACAGACTGACCATCATGTCTCTCTACAGCCTGACTGAGACTGAGCCATCATGTCTCTCTGCAGCCTGACTGAGACTGACCATCATGTCTCTCTACAGACTAACCATCATGTCTCTCTGCAGCCTGACTGAGACTGACCATCATGTCTCTCTACAGCCTGACTGAGACTGACCATCATGTCTCTCTGCAGACTGACCATCATGTCTCTCACAGACTAACCATCATGTCTCTCTACAGCCTGACTGAGACTGACCATCATGTCTCTCTGCTGCCTGACTGAGACTGACCATGTCTCTCTGCAGCCTGACTGAGACTGACCATCATGTCTCTCTACAGACTAACCATCATGTCTCTCTACAGCCTGACTGAGACTGACCTTCATGTCTCTCTGCAGCCTGACTGAGACTGACCATGTCTCTCTGCAGCCTGACTGAGACTGACCATCATGTCTCTCTACAGCCTGACTGAGACTGACCATCATGTCTCTCTGCTGCCTGACAGACTGACCATCATGTCTCTCTGCAGCCTGACTGAGACTGGCCATCATGTCTCTCTACAGACTAACCATCATGTCTCTCTGCAGCCTGACTGAGACTGACCATCATGTCTCTCTGCTGCCTGACTGAGACTGACCATCATGTCTCTCTGCCTGCAGCCTGACTGAGACTGAGCCATCATGTCTCTCTACAGCCTGACTGAGACTGACCATCATGTTTCTCTACAGCCTGACTGAGACTGACCATCATGTCTCTCTACAGCTTGACTGAGACTGAGCCATCATGTCTCTCTGGTGCCTGACAGACTGACCATCATGTCTCTCTGCTGCCTGACTGAGACTGACCATCATGTCTCTCTGCAGCCTGACTGAGACTAACCATCATGTCTCTCTACAGACTGACCATCATGTCTCTCTGCCTGCAGCCTGACTGTGACTGACCATCATGTCTCTCTACAGCCTGACTGAGACTGACCATCATGTCTCTCTACAGCCTGACTGAGACTGACCATCATGTCTCTCTGCAGCCTGACTGAGACTGAGCCATCATGTCTCTCTACAGACTAACCATCATGTCTCTCTGCAGCCTGACTGAGACTGACCATCATGTCTCTCTACAGCCTGACTGAGACTGACCATCTTGTCTCTCTGCAGCCTGACGGAGACTGACCATCATGTCTCTCTACAGCCTGACTGAGACTGACCATCTTGTCTCTCTGCTGCCTGACAGACTGACCATCATGTCTCTCTGCTGCCTGACTGAGACTGACCATCATGTCTCTCTGCAGCCTGACTGAGACTGACCATGTCTCTCTGCAGCCTGACTGAGACTGACCATCATGTCTCTCTACAGCCTGACAGACTGACCATCATGTCTCTCTGCTGCCTGACTGAGACTGACCATCATGTCTCTCTGCCTGCAGCCTGACTGAGACTAATCATCATGTCTCTCTGCAGCCTGACTGAGACTGACCATCATGTCTCTCTGCAGCCTGACAGACTGACCATCATGTCTCTCTGCAGCCTGACAATCATGTCTCTCTGCAGCCTGACTGAGACTAACCATCATGTCTCTCTGCAGCCTGACAGACTGACCATCATGTCTCTCTGCAGCCTGACTGAGACTAACCATCATGTCTCTCTACAGCCTGACAGACTGACCATCATGTCTCTCTACAGCCTGACTGAGACTGACCATCATGTCTCTCTACAGCCTGACTGAGACTGACCATCATGTCTCTCTGCAGCCTGACTGAGACTGACCATCATGTCTCTCTACAGCCTGACTGAGACTGACCATCATGTCTCTCTGCCTGCAGCCTGACTGAGACTGACCATCATGTCTCTCTACAGCCTGACTGAGACTAACCATCATGTCTCTCTGCAGCCTGACTGAGACTGACCATCATGTCTCTCTACAGCCTGACTGAGACTGACCATCATGTTTCTCTACAGACTGACAATCATGTCTCTCTGCAGCCTGACTGAGACTAACCATCATGTTTCTCTACAGACTGACAATCATGTCTCTCTGCAGCCTGACTGAGACTAACCATCATGTCTCTCTGCAGCCTGACAGACTGACCATCATGTCTCTCTGCAGCCTGACTGAGACTGACCATCATGTCTCTCTGCAGCCTGACTGAGACTAACCATCATGTCTCTCTACAGACTGACCATCATGTCTCTCTGCCTGCAGCCTGACTGTGACTGACCATCATGTCTCTCTACAGCCTGACTGAGACTGACCATCATGTCTCTCTACAGCCTGACTGAGACTGACCATCATGTCTCTCTGCAGCCTGACTGAGACTGACCATCATGTCTCTCTACAGCCTGACTGAGACTGACCATCATGTCTCTCTGCCTGCAGCCTGACTGAGACTGACCATCATGTCTCTCTACAGCCTGACTGAGACTGACCATCATGTCTCTCTACAGCCTGACTGAGACTGACCATCATGTCTCTCTGGTGCCTGACAGACTGACCATCATGTCTCTCTGCTGCCTGACTGAGACTGACCATCATGTCTCTCTGCAGCCTGACTGAGACTAACCATCATGTCTCTCTACAGACTGACCATCATGTCTCTCTGCCTGCAGCCTGACTGTGACTGACCATCATGTCTCTCTACAGCCTGACTGAGACTGACCATCATGTCTCTCTACAGCCTGACTGAGACTGACCATCATGTCTCTCTGCAGCCTGACTGAGACTGACCATCATGTCTCTCTACAGACTAACCATCATGTCTCTCTGCAGCCTGACTGTGACTGACCATCATGTCTCTCTACAGCCTGACTGAGACTGACCATCTTGTCTCTCTGCAGCCTGACGGAGACTGACCATCATGTCTCTCTGCTGCCTGACTGAGACTGACCATCATGTCTCTCTGCAGCCTGACTGAGACTAACCATCATGTCTCTCACAGACTGACCATCATGTCTCTCTGCCTGCAGCCTGACTGTGACTGACCATCATGTCTCTCTACAGCCTGACTGAGACTGACCATCATGTCTCTCTACAGCCTGACTGAGACTGACCATCATGTCTCTCTGCAGCCTGACTGAGACTGACCATCATGTCTCTCTACAGACTAACCATCATGTCTCTCTGCAGCCTGACTGTGACTGACCATCATGTCTCTCTACAGCCTGACTGAGACTGACCATCTTGTCTCTCTGCAGCCTGACGGAGACTGACCATCATGTCTCTCTACAGCCTGACTGAGACTGACCATCTTGTCTCTCTGCTGCCTGACAGACTGACCATCATGTCTCTCTGCTGCCTGACTGAGACTGACCTTCATGTCTCTCTGCAGCCTGACTGAGACTGACCATGTCTCTCTGCAGCCTGACTGAGACTGACCATCATGTCTCTCTGCAGCCTGACTGAGACTGACCATGTCTCTCTACAGCCTGACTGAGACTGACCATCTTGTCTCTCTGCAGCCTGACGGAGACTGACCATCATGTCTCTCTGCCTGCAGCCTGACTGAGACTGACCATCATGTCTCTCTGCAGCCTGACTGAGACTGACCATCATGTCTCTCTACAGACTAACCATCATGTCTCTCTGCAGCCTGACTGAGACTGACCATCATGTCTCTCTACAGCCTGACTGAGACTGACCATCTTGTCTCTCTGCAGCCTGACGGAGACTGACCATCATGTCTCTCTACAGCCTGACTGAGACTGACCATCTTGTCTCTCTGCAGCCTGACGGAGACTGACCATAATGTCTCTCTGCTGCCTGACAACCGCAATGCTGCAAGGCAAACGCAGCACTTTCCATTGAAAATTAATGTACTTCTGGTTGTACCCACAAACAAAAAAAACGCAAAAGCCACTGTCGGTGTGATCTGGCATAAACGGCGATGCATTTTCAGAACGCAAAACCTCGTCTTTACACCTGCATTATGAACTGAAAGTCATTTAATGTTAGCAGTCAATATCAACTAGGGATAATCATGTTACATTTTTACTTCGCTGGACTCAAGTGCAAGCAGGATCATATGGCCTTACCGGTACGCGGCGGAGGTTGCGGAATCGGCCTACCCGTACGCGGCGGAGGTTGCAGAATCGGCCTTACCCGTACGCGGCGGAGGTTGCAGAATCGGCCTTACCCGTGACGCGGCAGAGGTTGCAGAATCGGCCTACCACGTCTGGCGGAGGTTGCAGAATCGGCCTACCCGTGCACGCGGCGGAGTCTGTGGCGGAGGTTGCGAATCGGCCTTACCACGCCGCCTACCCGTACGCGGCGGAGGTTGCGGAATCGGCCTTACCCGTACGCGGCGGAGGTTGCAGAATCGGCCTTACCCGTACGCGGCGGAGGTTGCAGAATCGGCCTACCCGTACGCGGCGGAGGTTGCAGAATCGGCCTACCCGTACGCGGCGGAGGTTGCAGAATCGGCCCTACCCGTACGCCGCGGCGGAGGTTGCAGAATCGGCCCTACCCGTACGCGGCGGAGGTTCCGGAATCGGATGGAAAGCGTGATCTGTCTGTAGCCTTTTTTCTTCTTCACAAATATCGTAATTCATGAATTACATCTTCATCCCATATTTGTTTTTATTTAACTAGGCAAATGAAGTAAACCTTCCACTATTGAAGGTAGTGGAATGTTACAGCTTTCTTTAGACAGAAGAGCCAGGGCCCACCATTGCGGTAGACCTACTGTATCTAATTATGTCCCACCCAAACTAGGCACTGTCTGAAATATGAAAATGATCAATGGATTCACCAGGTAGCCTATTGTTCTGGCAAAGATGAGTCCGTAGCAGATTAGCCAAACTTTATTTCATATGGATAATTTGAACGTAGGTTGGCTACTCTGTTTTTTTTTTTGTTGTTGTTTTTTTTTGCCAGGCAAAACTGGAGAAAATGGAAAGCTTTCTGGTCAATAATCTGGATTCATGTGTCCTCCTTTTCGCTCCTGATGCTGATGACTGGTCATTGGTCAACAGTCAAGACGTGCCCCTTTTAGTTCTGAAGTACAGATTTTTTTTTTTAAACAGGAATTTGGTGTCATATCGTAGGCCTATGTTAGTGACTGTGGTGTCGTTGTTCATAGTACTACGAGGGGAATCCTGTTTGAGGAATATGTGAACCCTGGGCTCGTTTACACTATATATACGAAAAGTATGTGGACACTCCTTCAAATTAGTGGATGTGGTTATTTCAGCCACACCCGTTACTGACATGTGTATAAAATAGAGCACACAGCCATGCAATCTCCATAGACAAACATTGGCAGTGTTTGTCTATGGAGATTGGCCTTACTGAAGAGCTCAGTGACTTTCAACGTGGAATCGTTATAGGATGCCACTTTTCCAACAAGTCAGTTCGTCACATTTCTGCCCTGCTAGAGCTGCCCCGTTCAACTGTAATTGCTGTTATTGTGAAGTGGAAACATCTAGGAGCAACAACGGCTCAGCCGCGAAGTGGTAGGCCACACAAGCTCACAGAACGGGGCCGCCGAGTGCTGAAGCGAGTAGCTCGTAAAAATCGTCTGTCCTCACTACCAAGTTCCAAACTGCCTCTGGAAGCAACGTCAGCACAAGAACTGTTCATCAGGAGCTTCATGAAATTGGTTTCCATGGCCGAGCAGCCACGGCGATACAACATTTACGGTGATACAACATTTACGGTGATACAACATTTACGGCGAAGCAACATTTACGGTGATATAATATTTACAGTGAAACAACATTTACGGTGATACAACATTTACGGTGATATAACATTTACGGTGATGCAACATTTACAGTGATGCAACATTTACAGTGAAACAACATTTACAGTGATATAACATTTACAGTGATGCAACATTTACAGTGATGCAACATTTACAGTGAAACAACATTTACGGTGATATAACATTTACAGTGAAACAACATTTACGGTGATACAACATTTACGGTGATATAACATTTACGGTGATGCAACATTTACAGTGATGCAACATTTACAGTGAAACAACATTTACAGTGATATAACATTTACAGTGATGCAACATTTACAGTGATGCAACATTTACAGTGAAACAACATTTACGGTGATATAACATTTACAGTGAAACAACATTTACGGTGATACAACATTTACGGTGATATAACATTTACGGTGATGCAACATTTACAGTGAAACAACATTTACGGTGATACAACATTTACGGTGATATAACATTTACGGTGATGCAACATTTACAGTGATGCAACATTTACAGTGAAACAACATTTACGGTGATATAACATTTACGGTGATGCAACATTTACGGTGATACAACATTTACGGTGATACAACATTTACAGTGATATAACATTTACGGTGATATAACATTTACAGTGAAACAACATTTACGGTGATATAACATTTACGGTGATACAACATTTACGGTGATACAACATTTACAGTGATACAACATTTACGGTGATACAACATTTACGGTGATACAACATTTACGGTGATGCAACATTTACGGTGAAACAACATTTACGGTGATATAACATTTACAGTGATACAACATTTACGGTGATTTAACATTTACGGTGATATAACATTTACAGTGAAACAACATTTACGGTGATATAACATTTACGGTGATATAACATTTACAGTGATACAACATTTACGGTGATACAACATTTACAGTGATACAACATTTACGGTGATACAACATTTACGGTGATACAACATTTACGGTGATACAACATTTACGGTGATGCAACATTTACGGTGAAACAACATTTACGGTGATATAACATTTACAGTGATACAACATTTACGGTGATTTAACATTTACGGTGATATAACATTTACGGTGATACAACATTTACGGTGATACAACATTTACGGTGATATAACATTTACGGTGATTTAACATTTACAGTGAAACAACATTTACGGTGATATAACATTTACGTTAAAGCAACATTTACGGTGATGCAACATTTACGGTGATATACAGCCTAATATAGGTCTTTCCTATAGCCTAATATAGGTCTTTCCTACAGCCTAATATAGGTCTTTCCTACAGCCTAATATAGGTATTTCCTACAGCCTAATATAGGTCTTTCCTCCAGCCTAATATAGGTCTTTCCTACAGCCTAATATAGGTCTTTCCTACAGCCTAATGTAGGTCTTTCCTTCAGCCTAATGTAGGTCTTTCCTACAGCCTAATGTAGGTCTTTCCTACAGCCTAATGTAGGTCTTTCCTACAGCCTAATATAGGTCTTTCCTACAGCCTAATGTAGGTCTTGCCTACAGCCTAATGTAGGTCTTTCCTACAGCCTAATGTAGGTCTTTTCCTACAGCCTAATGTAGGTCTTTCCTACAGCCTAATGTAGGTCTTTCCTACAGCCTAATGTAGGTCTTTCCTACAGCCTAATGTAGGTCTTTCCTACAGCCTAATGTAGGTCTTTCCTACAGCCTAATGTAGGTCTTTCCTATAGCCTAATATAGGTCTTTCCTACAGCCTAATATAGGTCTTTCCTACAGCCTAATATAGGTCTTTCCTACAGCCTAATGTAGGTCTTTCCTACAGCCTAATGTAGGTCTTTCCTACAGCCTAATGTAGGTCTTTCCTACAGCCTAATGTAGGTCTTTCCTACAACCTAATGTAGGTCTTTCCTACAGCCTAATGTAGGTCTTTCCTACAGCCTAATGTAGGTCTTTCCTACAGCCTAATGTAGGTCTTTCCTACAGCCTAATGTAGGTCTTTCCTACAGCCTAATGTAGGTCTTTCCTATAGCCTAATATAGGTCTTTCCTACAGCCTAATATAGGTCTTTCCTACAGCCTAATATAGGTCTTTCCTACAGCCTAATATAGGTCTTTCCTACAGCCTAATGTAGGTCTTTCCTACAGCCTAATGTAGGTCTTTCCTACAGCCTAATGTAGGTCTTTCCTACAACCTAATGTAGGTCTTTCCTACAGCCTAATGTAGGTCTTTCCTACAGCCTAATGTAGGTCTTTCCTACAGCCTAATGCAGGTCTTTCCTACAGCCTAATGTAGGTCTTTCCTACAGCCTAATATAGGTCTTTCCTACAGCCTAATATAGGTCTTTCCTACAGCCTAATATAGGTCTTTCCTACAGCCTAATATAGGTCTTTCCTACAGCCTAATATAGGTATTTCCTACAACCTAATATAGGTCTTTCCTACAGCCTAATATAGGTCTTTCCTACAGCCTAATATAGGTCTTTCCTACAGCCTAATATAGGTCTTGCCTACAGCCTAATATAGGTCTTTCCTACAGCCTAATATAGGTCTTTCCTACAGCCTAATATAGGTCTTTCCTACAGCCTAATATAGGTCTTTCCTACAGCCTAATATAGGTCTTTCCTACAGCCTAATATAGGTCTTTCCTACAGCCTAATATAGGTCTTTCCTACAGCCTAATATAGGTATTTCCTACAACCTAATATAGGTCTTTCCTACAGCCTACTCAGTTGTACAAACTGAATGCATTCAACTGAAATGTGTCATCCGCATTTAACCCAACCCCTCTGAATATTGGCAACGTTTAAATTTGTCTCATTACTTATTTTACGGGTTTACTGAAGAAAAAAAACACATCACTGTCAAGAGAACCTACATTTTAAGATCATATGAATAATATAATAATTTGAAAAAATTATGCAAAAAAATCTAAAGAAATGTAATGCCATTGGGGGAAATAAAAGTTATTCTCTTCTATCAAATGAGAGTTAAGATGACAGCTAAGAACCAATTAGGACTTTATCTTTTATGATTGGCATGAGGCCTAGCCTATTAAAGCTGGGGGGGGTTTCAAGTTACAATCAAGGAGGAGCTGAGAGTCCTCTGTGGCTGCTTGTTGGAACCCGCTGCTCAAATATAAAGAGCTGTTTTGCCCTTCCAACCGCAAAGCAAACACTGAATCACAACCTGATAGGAGGAGATCAGAAACCACACATAATATACACACGGTGCTTCTCATAACCAAAAGTGGCAACCAGTGTAGCTTAGACTTCTAGACTAGACGTCTAGCCTACAGCTCAACCAATTTACTCAGCAGATGAGTCAGGTCGCTACAAACCAAATCTTTATTCTAAAAAAAAAAAAAGTTATATTTATCATATGGAACGTATTTCTTAAGGCGCATCCCAGTGTAATATCGTTTTGTTGAGAGAGAGAGAGAGAGAGAGAGAGAGAGAGAGAGAGCGCGCAGAGAGCGAGGATGGCTGCATTGATCAGCGCGTACTCGTCTTGGCCGGAGAGCTTTGAGTGCTCTGCGGGAGATGGGGACGTGCCCGACGGACACGGCTCAAACAGAACTCCCGTGGACAAGGCGTCTGAGCCGCGCATCAGGCGGCCCATGAATGCGTTCATGGTCTGGGCCAAAGATGAGAGGAAGCGCCTGGCTGTCCAAAACCCAGACCTGCACAACGCAGAGCTCAGTAAGATGCTGGGTGAGATTCACGTTTATGTTTACGGAAATATTTAATATTTATAGATACAATATTTAGGATATTATTATTATTATCATTATTATTACGCAATACCCAGGCTCTGCCAAAAAAATGGCCTATGTCAAATCAGAGCTATTCCTAGCCTACAACTTTTCAAGGTAGTTGAGATGAGAAATTATGTATTCAACTTTAGCCTGAAGTATATAAAGAAAATATAATCGATCCAAAATATATAAACTTCTTAGTTTCTTAGATGTTTCTTAGTTTGTTGAGCATATAGGTTATATAGGCTACGTCCTAAAATAAATTACAAATAAACTCCTCACGAAAACTTAAAAGTGGCAGTAAATTAGTGAGTGGACGTCGCTAATTCGATTTAAAAGGCAAATCAATCTCAATGCACAAAGTTCTCTAAAAATTGAGGTCGTTTTATCAAGAGGCCTTGTGGGTCACTTGGATTAGTGCGTACATTTCAATTTGCGCCTTTGCGCTTTGTTATTGTCTGTTTTTTTTCGTCACTCACAATTATATTTCGCTCATAAAATATATCAAAACAGACCAACTATATTAGCCAGTTAAATGTAAATATATATTTTGCTAATTTTGATACATTTTAAAAGCATAGCCCTAACCATTCCTATTGATAAGCTAATAAGGCTCAAAATAAAGACTTATATTTTAATTTTTTTTTGTTGCTTTTTCGTTAAAATTGGCTTACCTTTTGGTATAACTGGTAGTTCATTATTTCGTTCAAATTATTGAATGAATCATATTATTATTTTCCTCTTTGCCAACAAATATTGTAGCCCGTATTACAGTGTGAATATAGAGAATTTTTTTACCCATAACTCAGTATTCCATTTAAAAACTAAATTCCGTTTAAATTAGTTTTTACATGGACTTATATATATATATATATATATATTTTTTTTCAGCATATGGTATCCTGTCGCAAAATCCCCTTTGCTGTTATGATGCTATCATTTTCCGTTAGTGCATAACTCTTCCACCACGGAATATGGTGTATAATTTAGTTTCAACCGGATTGAATTAACAATTTGCTATGTGTGTTAAACTATGCATTTGTCAATTTTAGCCAGCTAGAAGTCTCCACCTTCTGAGAATATGTGATGTTTTGATTTAAAATAAATATTTATAATTTTTAAAGGGGACGAGTTCTTCAGTGATTTTTTTTTTTGTGGTTTGGACTCGAATTGACAAAACAAATTAGACCACCTTTTCCATGAAGATACAACTCATCAACATGAGAGAGAGAGAGAGTTTATACTTTATTTACATGTAAACCGTGGAAGGGAAATATTTTTCTGTTCAATTCCTTCAAAAGAAGAAAATGGCCTTCAGTAAAGACATATTTTTTGGAAATGAGATCTGACGTCTCTTAAATGTTCATGAATCATCTTCAAGATAATTCTCTCTAACAATCGAAGGTGCTTTTCATTTTGAACGCGACATGTCATAACTGTAATAACTCATGAACAAAACACACCATGCAGCCATTGTGTTTTCCATGAGCTTTTTGCTCTTTGTACATCCTTCAAAAGAATAACCTCCGTTGAGCAAGAAAATAAGTGCTAAGGTAGAAACTCCAGCACATTTGGTGATCTTGGCTGAGCCACAAACATTTTAATGGATTACAAAAATTTCTATTGAACGTTAACAAGTAGCGCTTATCGTGTCTGTTAAACTAATACCAGCTCTGTGTTTTCCACACTAATGTTTCAGTCAACTAATATGTCTTTAAAAGTTATCTTCCATCGAACATTAAATAAGTGATGGATTATTATTCAATGATAAGACTATTATAGATAATAAATGAATCTATGTCCTATTGTTTCTTCATGCCAGGCAAGTCGTGGAAGGCACTGACCCCCTCTCAGAAGCGTCCATACGTGGAGGAGGCCGAGAGGCTGCGGGTGCAGCACATGCAGGACTACCCCAACTATAAGTACCGCCCTCGTCGGAAGAAGCAGCTAAAACGCATCTGTAAACGCGTGGACCCCGGTTTCCTACTGGGCAGCCTGGCTGGCCCCGACCAGAATGCCTTGTCCGACCCCCGGGGCCTCTGCCACCCCTTGGGTTTGGATAAGGACGAGGATGGGGTTAGTGGTGGTGATGGAGGTGTTGGGTTCTCGACCCTCTCTTCCCGCAGCCCAGGGCCTCTACCTGGGGTTAGATCCTTCAGAGACGTACCGTCCAGCTCCAGCTCCAACAGCTTCGACACCTATCCCTACGGCCTCCCCACCCCGCCTGAGATGTCCCCTCTGGACCACGACCACCCTTCCTACTACCCTTCCACCACCTCCTCTTCCTCCTCCTCCTCGTCCATCTCCTCCCCCGAGGAGCGCCACCAGCACCGTCAGGGTCAGACCCCCGGAGGTGGAGGTGGGGGTCCCATGTGCCTCAGTCCTTCATCCTACCACCCTGACTACACCCCCACTCAGACTTCCATTCACTGTGGTGGCTCCCACTCTCACCTGACCCACCTCTCCCACATGTCCCAGGCCCACTACTACAGCCCATCCTCCTGGTCCTCCCAGCTCCAGGTCCACCCGGGCCTCAATCACCCTCACTTAAGGCACCTGTCCCTAGGTCATCACCATCAGCACCACTTGGGTCAACTCTCCCCTCCTCCCGAGCAGAACCACAGTCATCTGGAGACTTTGGACCAGCTGAGTCAGGTAGAGCTTCTAGAGGAGGTCGACCGTGATGAGTTCGACCAGTACCTGAACTCGACGGCGGCAGGCGCGGCGGCAGCGGCGGGGTTGGGGGGGGTGTTCCACTCCGAACAGGGAGGAGGGATGACGGTGACAGGTCACATCCAGGTGACATCGGCCTCAGCGCCGTCTTCTGAGAGCAGCGTCGTCGGGGAATCCAGCCTGATCTCTGTGCTGGCGGACGCCACGGCAGCATACTACAACAACTACGGCATCTCTTAGACAGGACGGGTTGCCGAGTTACCTGGTTGCCATGCCTACGCCCACCGCTCTCGTCGTCACACCTGGAACCGACCAGGGGACATATGTCTCAAGCGTCTCAGTGTAGGAGTGCTGAGCTGATTCATTATGATCTGAGATCAGGTCCCCCTGTCCATGTAATCTGATTCATTATGATCTGAGATCAGGTCCCCGGTCCATGTAATCTGATTCATTATGATCTGGGATCAGGTCCCCCCCGGTCCATGTAATCTGATTCATTATGATCTGAGATCAGGTGCCCCCCTGTCCATGTAATTTGATTCATTATGATCTGGGATCAGGTCCCCCCCGGTCCATGTAATCTGATTCATTATGATCTGGGATCAGGTCCCCCCCGGTCCATGTAATCTGATTCACTATGATCTAAAAGACTAAACCGATCCTAAGTTAGAGCTACCCCGAGATGCTTGATACCTATGGCCCTAGGTAGAGGCCATATACTGGAGATGGGTGAGGGTCGACAGCAGGACCAATCACATAGCAATATGACTGTTTGGGGCAGAGAGAGAGAGAGAGAGAGAGAGAGAGAGAGAGAGAGAGAGAGAGAGAGAGAGAGAGAGAAAGAGGGGAGAGAGAGAGAGAGAGATATACAGAGAGATACAGAGAGAGAGCGAGGAGAGCGAGAGACCTCAGGGATGCTCACATCGAGCACTCGTTTGTCACTTCTATCTGTCTATTTCCAAAACAGAATAACAATCGGACAGTTTGAGTCTTTGATGTAAAATGTCTTAACGTGTTGCCAGTAAGGCTCAGATGCTCTTAACGCGTATTGAAGTACTTTGATGTTTCCCCCTTAAATGCTTTATTGTAATGCTGTTATTATGAATTATTTCTGTTTGAATGTTTATTATTTGTTAGCCGACATTAGTTGGAGTTTTACCTCAGTAGTTGAGTAGTAAATGAAGATTAGATGGATATTTCTTATACAATTCTCCTAGACAACATTGCCTGTGTCACAAATGGCACCCTATGCCCTATATAATGCACTACGTTTGCCCAGGAACCAGACATAGGGCTCTAGTCAAAAAGTAATGCACTATAAAGGGAATAGGGTGTAATTTTGAGACGCTGCCACGGTGTATCATGAAAAAAAAATACTTTATATACTTTTTATTTTCAAGTACTTAATGTATAATCGTAATCTTTACAATGAAAATAGTAATGATGATAACTATTTACTGTTTGCTGATTTAGGTTTGTGAAATTGACTTAATTTAAAATAAAAGTTCAAATTTTATATAAAAAATATTTGCAACTTGGATATAACCACATGCCGACATGCACAGACTAACATCAAGGTGTATCAAAATATTTTTTATCATTTGGTTTAATACTGCATAATGCTAATAATACTCAATATACAGTACCAGTCCAAAGTTTTAGAACACCTACTCATTCAAGGGGTTTTCTTTATTTTTACTATTTTCTACATTGTAGAATAATAGTGAAGACATCAACGATATAAAATAACACATATGGAATCATGTAGTAACCAAAAAAGTGTTAATTGAAATGCATTCCAGGTGACTACCTCATAAAGCTGGTTGAGAGAATGCCAAAAGTGTGCAAAGCCGTCATCAAGGCAAAGGGTGGCTACTTTGAAGAATCTCAAATATAAAATATATTTTGATTTGTTTAAAACCTCTTAAGGATCATTGAGGCGCTAGCGCCCCATTCTCGACACTACCCGGAGAAATGTAAGGCGCCAAATTCAAAATCCAAAAGTTGAATTATAAAACATTCATCAATATATATAAGTTTTGCATAGTCATCAAAAGCTTAGACTCTTGGCAATATCACAGCGTTGTCAGATTTCAAAAAGGCTTTACGGCGAAAGCACAACATTTGATTGTTTGAGGATAGCATCTCGCATATTTTATGCATTAGCATAAATCCATAACCAACACGGGTCTCACAAAACACATAAAAGAGCTCAAATAAATCACTTACCTTTGATGATCTTCTGCTGAGGGCAATCCGAAGTGTCCAAGCAAGACAATCCATGTTTCTTTTGTTAAAAAAAGTCATTGTTTATATCCATAAATCTCCGTTTGGTTGGCGCGTTATGTTCAGAAAATCCACAGTCTACTCGCCCATTGTACAGGGAAAAGAAAGCGTTCAAATTATACCTATCAACTTTGCCCAAACAAATCAAACATAATTTATAATGTATCCTTAGGTATACTTTTATGTATATTAACAATTATATTTCACACGGATAGTATCCTAAAAGATAGAAAAGGAAAATACAGAGGAACGCGCTCACAGTCTCTCGCACTTCTATTCGGGCTCTCTTCCATGCTAAAGACTGTTGACATCTAGTGGAAGCCATAGGTACTGCAATCTGGGTTCTATTTTACTGAGAATCGCCATAGGCAGACATTGAAAGTGAGGGCATGTCACAAAAAAAAAAGCATCCGGACAGAAATTCCTCGGGTTTTCACCTGCCATATCAGTTCTGTTATACTCACAGACATTATTTTAACAGTTTTAGAAACTTCGGAGAGTTTCCTATCCAATAGTACTACTAATTATGTGCATATCCTAGTTTCTGGGCCTGAGTGGCAGGCATTTTACTTTGGGCACGCCAGACTCTCCAAACTTCCGAATACTGCCCCGGTGCCTGGAGAGGTTAACAGGTGTGCCTTGTTAAAAAATTTGGATTTTTTTCTTCTTAATGCGTTTCAGCCAATCAGTTGTGTTGTGACAAGGTAGGAGTAAAAATAAATGCAGGTAAATAGTAAAAATAAAGATAAACCCTTGAATGAGTAGGTGTGTCCAAACTTTGACTGGTACTGTATATATATATATATATTCTAATGAAGGAAGAAGGAAAGACATCTACTTTTCAAAAGACAACTGTTTGCTTATATTAAGTATTTTATTGCAGTGAGGGCAAAAACAGTATTGTGAATGATGAAATTATCTCAGCATAGTTTTTTTTGCTGCAAGAAGTAACCAAGAGGAAAAGCGGGTTACTGGTAATATTATTCTGTCTGTGACGTTGATAGGAGTGTGTCACCAATTCCTGCTCGGACTATGCTGGGCCCCGCCTGAAGCCTCGTTGTTACTCGTGGTCCCTTCTCTCTCTGTTTCTCCCTCTCTCTCTCTCTCTCTCTCTCTCTCTCTCTCTCTCTCTCTCTCTCTCTCTGTCTCTCTCTCTCTCTGTTTCTCTCTCTCTCTCTCTCTCTCTCTCTCTCTCTCTCTCTCTCTCTCTCTCTCTCTCTCTCTCTCTCTCTCTCTCTCTCTCTCTTTGTTTCTCTCTCTCTCTCTCTCTCTCTCTCTCTCTCCCCCTCTCTCTCTTTCTCTCCTCCCTCTCTCTTTTTTTCTCTCCCTCCTTCTTCTTTACAAACTGTAGTTGTACAGTCGGGCGGCAGGTAGCCTAGTGGTTAGAGCGTTGGACTTGTAACCGGAGGGTTGCAAGTTCGAATCCCGAGCTGACAAGGGAAAAATCTGTCGTTCTGCCCTGAACAAGGCAGTTAACCCACTGTTCCCCGGGCGCCGAAGGCGTGGAAGTCGATTAAGGCAGCCCCCGCACCTCTCTGATTCAGAGGGGTTGGGTTAAATGCGGAAGACACATTTCGGTTGAAGGCATTCGGTTGTACAACTGACTAATAATGGTGACTTTGACTTTAAATATACAAATAAACCTGTATTTTCTTCACTATTGACTGTTTCTAACACGTTCCTCATTCCTCTGCCCCTTGCTTTTGTTTCCTCCCTGAATTCTTCTCTCTCTCTGATAAAAGGATTTCAGGGGGGCTTTTGACAAATCCTGAAGTCTGGCACTTTAGCTCGGTGGGTCTTCCTACGTCGGTTGTTGTTGTTTTTTGGGGACCAGCTGAGTCGTGCTCCTGTGAAGAGGATGTGACTGCGGAGCGGTGTTTCCTGACTGATAAGACCTGAGCATCAGGATGTTTGGGGTCGGCTGGGTCGGCTGGGTCGGCTGGGTCGGCTGGGTCGGCTGGGCCGCGGCAGTAAAGAGGGGAGCGTACACACACACACAGAGGGGAGCGGAGGGGAAGGGGAAGGGAACCCATTGGTCGGTATGGAGGATAGAGAGGAGGAAACAGGGGGCCTTGTCGACCTGGCTGGCTGACTCAACAAGCCTCGGCCACACACACACACAGGCAAAGAGACGCACACACGGACGTGAACACACACGGGCTAGCCGAACACCGACTTCTTACTCTGTCAGATGAGTCTGAACTGTCCTCTGCAAAGAAAGAATGTATGTATCCAAGACCAGAAGACTTATAGTTAAACACGTGTGTCCAGGTAGGACGATCCATCCCAGTACAATAAACTAGTTAGGACTCTCCTTCCCAGTAATTAAGACTCTCCTTCCCAGTACAATAAACCAGTTAGGACTCTCCTTCCCAGTACAAAAAACTAGTTAGGACTCTCCTTCCCAGTACAATAAACCAGTTAGGACTCTCCTTCCCAGTACAATAAACCAGTTAGGACTCTCCTTCCCAGTACAATAAACCAGTTAGGACTCTCCTTCCCAGTACAATAAACCAGTTAGGACTCTCCTTCCCAGTACAATAAACCAGTTAGGACTCTCCTTCCCAGTACAATAAACCCGTTAGGACTCTCCTTCCCAGTACAATAAACCAGTTAGGATTCTCCTTCCCAGTACAATAAACCAGTTAGGATTCTCCTTCCCAGTACAATAAACCAATTAGGACTCTCCTTCCCAGTACAATAAAGCTACACCACACAGCTCCGAGGGGTTGTGTCGCCAGTAGCACCATATACCCTATTCCCTATATCGGCCCTCGTTGAAAGTAGCGCACTACGTAGGGAATAGGATGCCATTTAAGACACAGATTCCCTACACTACCACACTTTGTTCCTGGTGAATCTGATTAAGTCCAATGGAATGACAACATTCATCAAATGCCAAGAGTTTACAGCTGCGGGGCCACTGTGACAGGACTGAGATCATTAGACGTCCTTCCTGCAGGCTCGCTGGCTCTGTCAAAGGTCTGTTACAGCTGTGTTAAGTGGGGGGGACGGGGGGACGGCTGGCCCCAGGCAGGAGTCTGTAACTTCAGCCTCAGCTCCAGCACCTACAGGGTCAGAGTACACTCAACACTAGATCGACTCCAAACACTGTGAACAGTCAGTGCATGTCAGTCACCGGTTACACACAGCGACACTAGTTTGAATGGCCACTTGAACTCATACATTCTAACGATCTCATTGTGTTCCTTTTTTTCACAACAATACACACATCTCGCAGATAATCTGAGCTGCCATAAATTGTAGAAATAATGGAGAAATTACAGATTTTTTTTTTTCACCCATTTACTCTGAACACCTTGTAGCAGGTACCTGACTATGTATCAATGTGAATATATTATGTTCCTATACGAATACACTCCTCTTGTGTATTACCTTGTACTACCATATTTATCATACATCAAATATTCTCTTTGTGTGACCTAAGCAGAGGAGTGTTTCACCACTAGATAGGACGTGTTGACCATGAGACTGTTAGTGTTTCACCACTAGATAGGACGTGTTGACTCTGAGACTGTTAGTGCTTCACCACTAGATAGGACGTGTTGACTCTGAGACTGTTAGTGTTTCACCACTAGATAGGACGTGTTTACCATGAGACTGTTAGTGCTTCACCACTAGATAGGATGTGTTGACCATGAGACTGTTAGTGCTTCACCACTAGATAGGATGTGTTGACTCTGAGACTGTTAGTGTTTCACCACTAGATAGGACGTGTTGACCATGAGACTGTTAGTGTTTCACCACTAGATAGGACGTGTTGACCATGAGACTGTTAGTGCTTCACCACTAGATAGGACGTGTTGACTCTGAGACTGTTAGTGTTTCACCACTAGATAGAACGTGTTGACCATGAGACTGTTAGTGCTTCACCACTAGATAGGACGTGTTGACTCTGAGACTGTTAGTGCTTCACCACTAGATAGGACGTGTTGACTCTGAGACTGTTAGTGCTTCACCACTAGATAGGACGTGTTGACCATGAGACTGTTAGTGTTTCACAAATAGATAGGATGTGTTGACCATGAGACTGTTAGTGTTTCACCACTAGATAGGACGTGTTGACTCTGAGACTGTTAGTGTTTCACCACTAGATAGGACGTGTTGACCATGAGACTGTTAGTGCTTCACCACTAGATAGGACGTGTTGACTCTGAGACTGTTAGTGTTTCACCACTAGATAGGACGTGTTTACCATGAGACTGTTAGTGCTTCACCACTAGATAGGATGTGTTGACCATGAGACTGTTAGTGCTTCACCACTAGATAGGATGTGTTGACTCTGAGACTGTTAGTGTTTCACCACTAGATAGGACGTGTTGACCATGAGACTGTTAGTGTTTCACCACTAGATAGGACGTGTTGACCATGAGACTGTTAGTGCTTCACCACTAGATAGGACGTGTTGACTCTGAGACTGTTAGTGTTTCACCACTAGATAGGACGTGTTGACCATGAGACTGTTAGTGCTTCACCACTAGATAGGGGCGTGTTGACCATGAGACTGTTAGTGCTTCACCACTAGATAGGGCGTGTTGACTCTGAGACTGTTAGTGCTTCACCACTAGATAGGACGTGTTGACCATGAGACTGTTAGTGTTTCACAAATAGATAGGATGTGTTGACCATGAGACTGTTAGTGTTTCACCACTAGATAGGACGTGTTGACTCTGAGACTGTTAGTGTTTCACCACTAGATAGGACGTGTTGACCATGAGACTGTTAGTGCTTCACCACTAGATAGGACGTGTTGACTCTGAGACTGTTAGTGCTTCACCACTAGATAGGACGTGTTGACCATGAGACTGTTAGTGCTTCACCACTAGATAGGATGTGTTGACCATGAGACTGTTAGTGTTTCACCACTAGATAGGACGTGTTGACTCTGAGACTGTTAGTGTTTCACCACTAGATAGGATGTGTTGACCATGAGACTGTTAGTGTTTCACCACTAGATAGGATGTGTTGACTCTGAGACTGTTAGTGCTTCACCACTAGATAGGATGTGTTGACTCTGAGACTGTTAGTGTTTCACCACTAGATAGGATGTGTTGACCATGAGACTGTTAGTGTTTCACCACTAGATAGGACGTGTTGACCATGAGACTGTTAGTGTTTCACCACTAGATAGGACGTGTTTACCATGAGACTGTTAGTGTTTCACCACTAGATAGGACGTGTTGACTCTGAGACTGTTAGTGTTTCACCACTAGATAGGACATGTTGACCATGAGACTGTTAGTGTTTCACCACTAGATAGGACGTGTTGACCATGAGACTGTTAGTGTTTCACCACTAGATAGGACGTGTTGACTCTAAGACTGTTAGTGCTTCACCACTAGATAGGACGTGTTGACCATGAGACTGTTAGTGCTTCACCACTAGATAGGATGTGTTGACTCTGAGACTGTTAGTGTTTCACCACTAGATAGGACGTGTTGACCATGAGACTGTTAGTGCTTCACCACTAGATAGGATGTGTTGACTCTGAGACTGTTACTGTTTCACCACTAGATAGGACGTGTTGACTCTGAGACTGTTAGTGCTTCACCACTAGATAGGACGTGTTGACTCTGAGACTGTTAGTGTTTCACCACTAGATAGGATGTGTTGACTCTGAGACTGTTAGTGTTTCACCACTAGATAGGACGTGTTGACTCTGAGACTGTTAGTGTTTCACCACTAGATAGGATGTGTTGACCATGAGACTGTTAGTGTTTCACCACTAGATAGGACGTGTTGACTCTGAGACTGTTAGTGTTTCACCACTAGATAGGACGTGTTGACTCTGAGACTGTTAGTGTTTCACCACTAGATAGGACGTGTTGACTCTGAGACTGTTAGTGTTTCACCACTAGATAGGATGTGTTGACCATGAGACTGTTAGTGTTTCACCACTAGATAGGATGTGTTGACTCTGAGACTGTTACTGTTTCACCACTAGATAGGACGTGTTGACTCTGAGACTGTTAGTGCTTCACCACTAGATAGGACGTGTTGACTCTGAGACTGTTAGTGCTTCACCACTAGATAGGACGTGTTGACTCTGAGACTGTTAGTGTTTCACCACTAGATAGGACGTGTTTACCATGAGACTGTTAGTGTTTCACCACTAGATAGGACGTGTTGACCATGAGACTGTTAGTGCTTCACCACTAGATAGGATGTGTTGACTCTGAGACTGTTAGTGCTTCACCACTAGATAGGACGTGTTGACTCTGAGACTGTTAGTGTTTCACCACTAGATAGGACGTGTTTACCATGAGACTGTTAGTGTTTCACCACTAGATAGGACGTGTTGACCATGAGACTGTTAGTGCTTCACCACTAGATAGGATGTGTTGACCATGAGACTGTTAGTGTTTCACCACTAGATAGGACGTGTTGACTCTGAGACTGTTAGTGTTTCACCACTAGATAGGACGTGTTGACCATGAGACTGTTAGTGCTTCACCACTAGATAGGACGTGTTGACTCTGAGACTGTTAGTGCTTCACCACTAGATAGGACGTGTTGACTCTGAGACTGTTAGTGCTTCACCACTAGATAGGATGTGTTGACTCTGAGACTGTTAGTGCTTCACCACTAGATAGGACGTGTTGACTCTGAGACTGTTAGTGCTTCACCACTAGATAGGACGTGTTGACTCTGAGACTGTTAGTGCTTCACCACTAGATAGGATGTGTTGACCATGAGACTGTTAGTGTTTCACCACTAGATAGGACGTGTTGACTCTGAGACTGTTAGTGTTTCACCACTAGATAGGACGTGTTGACCATGAGACTGTTAGTGCTTCACCACTAGATAGGACGTGTTGACTCTGAGACTGTTAGTGCTTCACCACTAGATAGGACGTGTTGACTCTGAGACTGTTAGTGCTTCACCACTAGATAGGATGTGTTGACTCTGAGACTGTTAGTGTTTCACCACTAGATAGGACGTGTTGACTCTGAGACTGTTAGTGTTTCACCACTAGATAGGACGTGTTGACTCTGAGACTGTTAGTGTTTCACCACTAGATAGGACGTGTTGACTCTGAGACTGTTAGTGTTTCACCACTAGATAGGACGTGTTGACCATGAGACTGTTAGTGCTTCACCACTAGATAGGACGTGTTGACTCTGAGACTGTTAGTGCTTCACCACTAGATAGGACGTGTTGACCATGAGACTGTTAGTGTTTCACAAATAGATAGGATGTGTTGACCATGAGACTGTTAGTGTTTCACCACTAGATAGGACGTGTTGACTCTAAGACTGTTAGTGTTTCACCACTAGATAGGATGTGTTGACCATGAGACTGTTAGTGTTTCACCACTAGATAGGATGTGTTGACTCTGAGACTGTTAGTGTTTCACCACTAGATAGGATGTGTTGACTCTGAGACTGTTAGTGTTTCACCACTAGATAGGATGTGTTGACTCTGAGACTGTTAGTGTTTCACCACTAGATAGGATGTGTTGACCATGAGACTGTTAGTGTTTCACCACTAGATAGGACGTGTTGACCATGAGACTGTTAGTGTTTCACCACTAGATAGGGCGTGTTGACCATGAGACTGTTAGTGCTTCACCACTAGATAGGGCGTGTTGACTCTGAGACTGTTAGTGCTTCACCACTAGATAGGGGCGTGTTGACCATGAGACTGTTAGTGTTTCACAAATAGATAGGATGTGTTGACCATGAGACTGTTAGTGTTTCACCACTAGATAGGACGTGTTGACTCTAAGACTGTTAGTGTTTCACCACTAGATAGGATGTGTTGACCATGAGACTGTTAGTGTTTCACCACTAGATAGGATGTGTTGACTCTGAGACTGTTAGTGTTTCACCACTAGATAGGATGTGTTGACTCTGAGACTGTTAGTGTTTCACCACTAGATAGGATGTGTTGACTCTGAGACTGTTAGTGTTTCACCACTAGATAGGATGTGTTGACCATGAGACTGTTAGTGTTTCACCACTAGATAGGACGTGTTGACCATGAGACTGTTAGTGTTTCACCACTAGATAGGACGTGTTGACCATGAGACTGTTAGTGCTTCACCACTAGATAGGACGTGTTGACCATGAGACTGTTAGTGCTTCACCACTAGATAGGATGTTAGTGCTTCACTATACTGTGCAACATGGTGTTGGGGGCTTTTTATTCAGGCTCAGGGTTAGGAAGGATTGTAAGTCACTAGTTTAAAACATTGGTGGCACAAAATGTAGATTTCTGCCTAAATAGACACCCCCAATTTGTTTTTATCAAGATGGCCATGAACAATAACTAGTAATGCTACATAGTTCTAGAAAGATTAAAATCCCACCTTTCTGGTAAAAAGCAGTTATGCATTTCTGAGGTGTACTCACTTCTGAGGATGCAAGCTCAAGTACATATACAAATATTATGAACATTTGAAATATATATATATATATATATATTTTTTTTTCTATGAATCAAAAGTGGGGCAATAGGGCTTGAAATGATTTAAATGCTTTCTAAATATAGTAACAATCAAATTACAAAAAAAAAAAAAACTGACTATAAGATCACACCTTTCTTTTAACTGTAAAATAATTAGTGACTGACAACAGAGAGTTTCCTGCCAAACGTCCTCTGAGCGAGATGGAGACACCATTAAAATGTTCCGCAGACACGTTACAACTTCAGCTTTAAGCACAACGTGCTTTCGTCTGTCTGTGACCAAGAGAAAGTGGTCTTGTTTCAATTATACTAAATTATTATGTATTTCTTACATTTTTAGAGTTCTAAATCCAGCGAGATGAGACGGGGTTTGCTGCAATCGCATCAACTAGGTTCGGCTACGGGCCGATTTATTCTTGAGTGGATGATCAGGAGGCCGGAACATAATTACTAATAATTTGTAGACTGCATTTTGACCGCAAGAATCCCCAATCCCCAATTTTTGACTAAAACATTTAGTATGCCATGAAAAAAATGGTAAGTATTAAAATACACATTTAAGAAATATAGAAGCCGCTGTAGAAGGATTCCCACAATTCATGCTTATTCCATCCTGATTCCAAGAATCTTCCAAAAGCAATTTATTTCTGTCAAATTGGGAATTTTGGTAAAGTTATAGGAATTTTACAACACTCGAAATATTACAAATGAGGCCAAATGCATTTACCAACCATTTCAGACCTTGCTTACATTGGTATACAATCACGTCGTGTCTCTCTGTTTTCCATGGGGAATACTTGGGACCAGATTTCTTAAATAAAAAATCAATTGGAGCTGATTTAATTAATAAATAAATAAAACCACCCGTGGCCGCCAGTTGGGGAACCCTGCGCTAGACTCTTCCGTTTCATATGCTGGATCGCAAATCAGAGCTGCGTGGTTCTATCCTTGGTCTGGATAGGTCAGAAAATGTAGCATGTCACTCTTCGTGCAGATGAAGTGTCAGAGTTCATATACTACGTCTAATCGGAGACTGGGGGGTCATCACTAGTTACCGCAACCGCAAAGTCATCATTATTTCTAATCTTAAAAGTTGCACTATGCAGAAATCGCACCGTCATTTCCTGGTTGCTAAAACTCAAATAGTTGGCCTAAATTCAGTTTATGTGACAAAATACTCTAGTATAGTGTAGAGAATCATTGTACCATCTAAACCACTGTGAAATATATTAAACCAAAAATATTGTTGTTTCAGCTGTTTGAAGCTGGTGTACAAAACCGAACGTAAACGATACAAAAAACAAAACTTAAGAACAGGAAGCTTAGAAATAGCGCATATAGAACAAATCTACCGCTTCTTAGACTTGCTTTCAATGAGAATGACAGATCTATAACTCACATTTCTATGTGAATTTGGTCTGTCGCCCCAAAAAAGTTACATATTGCCACTTTAAACCTAACCTTAAATTAAGACCAAAAAGCACATTTTTGTTCTCATGAATTTTTACAATAGCCAATTTTGACTTAGTGGCTGTGTTAACTAGTGACAGCCGACAGTTGGAGAGACAGTGTCAGAAGCAGGACGACCAGACCTTTCACAGAGTGTACAGGAATCGATGCTATGCCATTCACAGAGCGAGCTGTACACAGAAATGTCTGTCGGAACCAGTCCAGAACCACTCAAAGTTACCTAAATAGGTGCTTTGATGGCTAGTGTGTCATCGTTGCTAATTCCTTTCCACATCAAGCTGATGATCAGCATCCGCAGGGGATTTATTTGAGATATCACAGGATATAAGCTGGAATAACAACGTCTTTCTTGTTCTTCCTCTCTGCTCGCTCCCTGAACCTGCTCCAGCTTGAGCCTCAGTCTAAGGAAACACCCTGGCAGGTAGTCTGTTCTTGCTGCTCCTCTCCCATACAGCTCTTAGATCAGTGCTGGACAATTACTCTGTCAGGTTGTCCATTCTTAGTTTATTGTTTAGCTACAGGTCCCAGATCAGCATTATGGAGCCAGCCTGTCTGGTAGTCTGATCTACTTCCTGTTCCCCTCTCTGTCTCATCACCATCCTGGACAAACAAACACCACCCTGTCCTTTCCTCTACTTCACCGGGCTAACAGCTGTGTCGGGAGACTCCTTCCGTGGCCTCCAACTGCTCTTAAACGCTAGTAAAACTAAATGCATGCTTTTCAATCGTTCGCTGCCCGCACCCGCCTGTCCGACTAGCATCACTACTCTGGACGGTTCTGACCTAGAATATGTGGACAACTACAAATACCTAGGTGTCTGGCTAGACTGTAAACTCTCCTTCCAGACTCATATTAAACATCTCCAATCCAAAATTAAATCTAGAATCGGCTTCATATTTCGCAAACAAAGCCTCCTTCTCTCACGTCGCCAAACATACCCTCGTAAAACTGACTATCCTACCGATCCTCAACTTCGGCAATGTCATTTACAAAATAGCCTCCAACACTCTACTCAGCAAACTGGATGTAGTCTATCACAGTGACATCCGTTTTGTCACCAAAGCCCCATATACCACCCACCACAGTGACCTGTATGCTCTAGTCGACTGGCCCTCGCTACATAGTCGTTGCCAAACCCACTGGCTCCAGGTCATCTATAAGTCTTTGCTAGGTAAAACTCTGCCTTATCTCAGCTCACTGGTCACGATAACAACACCCACCCGTAGCACGCGCTCCAGCAGGTATATCTCACTGGTCACCCCCAAAGCCAACACCTCCTTTGGCCTCCTTTCCTTCCAGTTCTCTGCTGCCAATGACCAGAACGAATTGCAAAAATCGCTGAAGCTGGAGACTTATATTTCCCTCACTAACTTTAAACATCAGCTATCTGAGCAGCTAACCGATCGCTGCAGCTGTACACAGCCCATCTGTAAATAGCCCATCTAATCTACCTACTTCATCCTCATATTGTTTTTATTTACTTTTCTGCTCTTTTGCACACCAGTATTTCTACTTGCACATCATCATCTGCACATCTATCACTCCAGTGTTAATTTGCTAAATTGTAATTACTTACTATGGCCTATTTATTGCCTTACCTCACGCCATTTGCATACACTGTATATAGACTCTTTTTTTCTATTGTGTTATTGACTGTACGCTTGTTAATTCCACGTGTAACTCTGTGTTGTTTATGCCGCACTGCTTTGCTTTATCTTGGCCAGGTCGCAGTTGTAAATGAGAACTTGTTCTCAACTGGCCTACCTGTATTATGACATCATATAGAACTACCTGGTTAAATAAAGGTGAAATAAAAAAATTAAAAAATAAACTGGGGTCTGGACTAACACCACCCTGTCCTGTCCTCTCCTCCACCAGGCTAACAGCTGTGTTGGGTGACTGGGGTCTGGACTAACACCACCCTGTCCTGTCCTCTCCTCCACCAGGCTAACAGCTGTGTTGGGTGACTGGGGTCTGGACTAACACCACCCTGTCCTGTCCTCTCCTCCACCAGGCTAACAGCTGTGTTGGGTGACTGGGGTCTGGACTAACACCACCCTGTCCTGTCCTCTCCTCCACCAGGCTAACAGCTGTGTTGGGTGACTGGGGTCTGGACTAACACCACCCTGTCCTGTCCTCTCCTCCACCAGGCTAACAGCTGTGTTGGGTGACTGGGGTCTGGACTAACACCACCCTGTCCTGTCCTCTCCTCCACCAGGCTAACAGCTGTGTTGGGTGACTGGGGTCTGGACTAACACCACCCTGTCCTGTCCTCTCCTCCACCAGGCTAACAGCTGTGTTGGGTGACTGGGGTCTGGACTAACACCACCCTGTCCTGTCCTCTCCTCCACCAGGCTAACAGCTGTGTTGGGTGACTGGGGTCTGGACTAACACCACCCTGTCCTGTCCTCTCCTCCACCAGGCTAACAGCTGTGTTGGGTGACTGGGGTCTGGACTAACACCACCCTGTCCTGTCCTCTCCTCCACCAGGCTAACAGCTGTGTTGGGTGACTGGGGTCTGGACTAACACCACCCTGTCCTGTCCTCTCCTCCACCAGGCTAACAGCTGTGTTGGGTGACTGGGGTCTGGACTAACACCACCCTGTCCTGTCCTGTCCTCTCCTCCACCAGGCTAACAGCTGTGTTGAGTGGATGAGGCCTGGGTCTGGTCCAGGACAGCTGTGTTGAGTGGATGAGGCCTGGGTCTGGTCTAGGACAGCTGTGTGAGTGGATGAGGTCTGGGTCTGGTCCAGGACAGCTGTGTGAGTGGATGAGGTCTGGGTCTGGTCCAGAACAGCTGTGTTGAGTGGATGAGGCCTGGGTCTGGTCTAGGACAGCCGTGTTGAGTGAATGGGGTCTGGTCCAGGACAGCTGTGTGAGTGGATGAGGTCTGGGTCTGGTCCAGGACAGGTGTGTGAGTGGATGAGGCCTGGGTCTGGTCCAGGACAGCCGTGTTGAGTGAATGGGGTCTGGTCCAGGACAGCTGTGTGAGTGGATGAGGCCTGGGTCTGGTCTAGGACAGCTGTGTTGAGTGAATGGGGTCTGGTCCAGGACAGCCGTGTTGAGTGGATGGACAGCCGTGTAGCAAGCCTTCCTCGTGGACAGAGGTGGTGATCTTTGGAAGTAACATCTACGTCCCAAATGGCACCCAATTCCCCTACATAGTGCACTACGTTTGACCAGAGCCCTAAAGTAGTGCACTACTGTTGACCAGGGCCCTAAAGTTGTGCACTACTGTTGACCAGGGCCCTGAAGTAGTGCACTATGTAGGGAATAGGGTGTAATTTGGGACTATGAACATATACCCGGAGACATGTAGGAGGCTGTCTGTCTGGTCACGTTGTTAGGCGTGTGGACAACGACCGACGGACGAGCCAATCACGTCACAGCTTGGGCTGGCTAAAGATCTGTACTGAATATGGGATAGATGATGTGTGTTGCATTACGGTCTGTGGGTCAAGGGGGGGAACTGGCTAATTTGAACTACGTGACTGTTAACGTACATTAATGTACACAGGGTGAGAGTGATTCTGGGTAGCACTGCCTGTCACACTATAGAGCTACATTAGGTCTTTATTCCCGGATCCACTTACATAACAGAAATAATTTATCATGTACCATGTACTACATAATGAATGTGATCAGTCTTTATGGATGAGTGGCACGCGTCCACAAGGAGGACACAAATGCAAGCGTTTAATCACGCCATGAACTTTCTACCAATTAAAACACTAAGTCGGTGAGAGGACAAGAGGAATAAGATAGACAGACCCTTCCATCAGTCACCGTAAAACCTCTAGACACATGAAAATGTGCAGGAGCTGAGGTACATTTCACATTTCCAGTTGGAGTGTGCTAACGTTACATTACAGCGAAATAATAACCTGTTTACAATTTGTACTTGGCTTCCACCTTCGCCAAAAAAAAACCCTGCACAGCTGAGGATTATGGGTGCAGCTATTCTCCGCCTCATTGTGGTGAGACAACAGACACAGCATGCGGTGGCGAGCAGGCGTTGAGCGACGCCGGACAAAGAATGGACCAGACTCGGCGAGGGACGGCTGCCATGTGGCAGGAGGAGCGGAGGGAGACAGATGGGGACCCCTGGAAGAACTTTGGGGGCGACGGAGCGCAGCGCTGCGACAGGAGCAGCCAGCCAGCGCCCACCCACCTATACCTACGGCTGAATGCAGCAGCTGACTGAGGTCCCACACCTGTTCTCAACAGATACAGACAGAGAGACTGGAGTCATTAGCACATAGAGGGAGTCTAGTCTGTGTGTGTGTTTGTCCAGAGTCCAGAGAAGAACGCCTGCATGGCTGCCAGTCCAGGGAAGGAATAGGTCTGCATCCCGAATGGAACCATATTCAGTACACTACTTCTGACCAGGGTCCATAGTGGACTATACAGGAAATAGTGGGCCATTTAGGCCTTCCCTTGACCCATAACAGGAAGCTGATTCCAAACCCCACAATGCAAAGCAGCTACTCCCTCATGCAGTGGTCTGTTTGTTCACGTGTAATTAGACTTGGTTTTTCAGTACATTTTGAAGAAGAAAAATTCTTGCCATGATTGTCTTGTTTGTACATTATAAGTCGCCCAAGCTTGAAGTTATAACTTCAGTAATAAAAACAATTTAATTCAATTATGATTCTGTGCTTCTAGAGGATCCGTTTTATAATGTAACATCAGTCTTTAAGGCGCATTTATTTTCTGCAGCGCTGACCAGTGTTCATTAATCAGAAATATCCCAGTGAAACACGGATGGCTAAACCATCCAGTTTGTTTTCATAGTAATGCAAAAAGAATTGCAGGTGAGAGAGACACGTCCTATTTTCAACAGCAACTGTGTGTAATGGACGTGTATGTGGTTTTTTTGTGTGTGCAATGCGTGTGTGTGTCTGTGCGTGTGTGTCTGTGCGTGTGTGTCTGTGCGTGTGTGTGAGTTGCTGTTGACTGGTGCTGCTACAGCATCTCCTTGTCTGATATTGTGAATTGCAATACTCTCAGTTTAGTAGTACTCTCTCAGTTTAGTAGTACTCTCTCAGTTTAGTAATACTCTCTCAGTTTAGTAATACTCTCTCAGTTTAGTAATACTCTCTCAGTTTAGTAGTACTCTCTCAGTTTAGTAATACTCTCTCAGTTTAGTAGTACTCTCTCAGTTTAGTAGTACTCTCTCAGTTTAGTAATAGTCTCTCAGTTTAGTAGTACTCTCTCAGTTTAGTAATACTCTCTCAGTTTAGTAATACTCTCTCAGTTTAGTAATAGTCTCTCAGTTTAGTAGTACTCTCTCAGTTTAGTAGTACTACTCTCAGTTTAGTAGTACTCTCTCAGTTTAGTAATACTCTCTCAGTTTAGTAGTACTCTCTCAGTTTAGTAGTACTCTCTCAGTTTAGTAATACTCTCTCAGTTTAGTAGTACTCTCTCAGTTTAGTAGTACTCTCTCAGTTTAGTAATACTCTCTCAGTTTAGTAGTACTCTCTCAGTTTAGTAATACTCTCTCAGTTTAGTAATACTCTCTCAGTTTAGTAATACTCTCTCAGTTTAGTAGTACTCTCTCAGTTTAGTAGTACTCTCTCAGTTTAGTAGTACTCTCTCAGTTTAGTAATAGTCTCTCAGTTTAGTAATACTCTCTCAGTTTAGTAATAGTCTCTCAGTTTAGTAGTACTCTCTCAGTTTAGTAATACTCTCTCAGTTTAGTAATAGTCTCTCAGTTTAGTAATACTCTCTCAGTTTAGTAGTACTCTAAGTTTAGTAATACTCTCTCAGTTTAGTAGTACTCTCTCAGTTTAGTAGTACTCTCTCAGTTTAGTAGTACTCTCTCAGTTTAGTAGTACTCTCTCAGTTTAGTAGTACTCTCTCAGTTTAGTAGTACTCTCTCAGTTTAGTAATACTCTCTCAGTTTAGTAATACTCTCTCAGTTTAGTAGTACTCTAAGTTTAGTAGTACTCTCTCAGTTTAGTAATACTCTCTCAGTTTAGTAGTACTCTCTCAGTTTAGTAGTACTCTCTCAGTTTAGTAGTACTCTCTCAGTTTAGTAATACTCTCTCAGTTTAGTAATAGTCTCTCAGTTTAGTAGTACTCTCTCAGTTTAGTAATACTCTCTCAGTTTAGTAGTACTCTCTCAGTTTAGTAATACTCTCTCAGTTTAGTAGTACTCTCTCAGTTTAGTAATACTCTCTCAGTTTAGTAATACTCTCTCAGTTTAGTAATACTCTCTCAGTTTAGTAATCTCAGTTTAGTAATACTCTCTCAGTTTAGTAGTACTCTCTCAGTTTAGTAATACTCTCTCAGTTTAGTAATACTCTCTCAGTAATACTCTCAGCTCTCTCAGTTTACTAATAGTAATACAGTTTCAATACCACATTATCCTCAAGTCCAATTATTTTTAAGTTTGGGACTCTCTCCAGTTTTTAAAGTGTGGTAATATTTGATTTATGGAATGGGCTTGTATTGGAATTAAAGAAGAGCAATTAAAACACCTTGTGAACTAGACTACAGTTTCTTTGGACAGGGTTTGCAGTTTTAAAAGGCCAGGAAGCTTGCCCTGGGGCTTTAGAAACTAATCTACAGGTTATATACAGGCTATATATTCTACAAAAGTGTTTTTTAGTGTTTTTCTATGTGCTGGTCCTTCAGCTGAAGCCATAGCAGATCCGAGCATAGCGAACTCAAAGAGAGAGCCCCACCGCTACGGAGCAACGCTCCACAGCGTGTTCTCTCACCCACCCTATTTCTCCAGCAAGATAGAAATATCTATTGAGTCAAAATACATGTGGTACCCAGCAGAAAGCTGCCTTTAAAAATATTTTTTTTTTACAAATACACAACGACACAAGTAAGGATTCATCACGGTGGTTTCCAAGGCAAGCTGAAGCTCCTGTTACCCTGACTAGTTCGATGGCATGCTAAATAATACCGTGTAAGCCATTGATATGCAATAGCAGCTAAGCTAACGTTATCATTAGTAAGCTAGTGTTCAACAATTTTAACATGGTTTAGCTGCTAAATCTGTATTTAGATCATGTCTTACAGATGACTTTATCGATGTAACCCTTTAAAACCCGACTAAACTGCCGGTAGTTTTATGTAGTCAGGATGGCCGAGCGGTCTAAGGCGCTGTGTTCAGGTCGCAGTCTCCTCTGGAGGCGTGGGTTCGAATCCCACTTCTGACAATACATTTTTTTGCTTCTTCCCGTTTCACCTAAAATCCGTAAATAGTAAACATTTCCTGTATACACAACCTATTAATGAAGCATAAACTCTAACCATACGTGTAAAATACAAATTTTAATTGAAAGTTTCAATTGATCTCTTATAGCCTGTTTTTGAAAGTGCTACTGAAATTGGTGCCTTACTGTGCAACCACCACAAAATTACCCTGTCCCCCATTTGTGACCGTGTATTGGTTTAAATGGATTGCTTTTGTCTTTTATATGACTTTATCATGAAAGTTGCAATAGGTATCTCAGATAGGGGGAGTGAGGCCTAAGAGGGTTTTATAAATAAGCATCAACCAGTGGGTCTTGCGACGGGTAAACAGAGATGACCAGTTTACAGAGGAGTATAGAGTGCAGTGATGTGTCCTATAAGGAGCATTGGTGGCAAATCTGATGGCCGAATGGTAAAGAACATCTAGCCAGCTCGAGAGCACCCTTACCTGCCGGTCTTTAAATTACGTCTCCGTAATCTAGCATGGGTAGGATGGTCAACTGAATCAGGGTTAGTTTGGCAGCCGGGGTGAAAGAGGAGCGATTACGATAGAGGAAACCAAGTCTAGATTTAACCTTAGCCTGCAGCTATGATATGTGCTGAGAGAAGGACAGTGGACCGTCTAGCCATACTCCCGCCGAGACATCATCCCAAGTACTTGTACGAGGTGGGAGGGGACATTTCCAGATATCATCAGCAGTAATACAATCAGGGCACGGCAGAGGAGAGGGATATCTCTGTAGTGTTGATTTTTAATGACATTTAAATGTGCATCAGATGGTAACAATTTCATATTGTACAGCAATTTCATCAGGTAACATGAATACAAAGCCGGCGAGAGGTGGTTAGAATAGGATGGGAGGCTAAGAGTCCGTGTAGCCAATAGAGAGTCAGAGTAGCGAGTGTGGGAACAAACATTGTCTGTCCCACGGTCGGGTAAGCAAGTTCATAGTCAACAAAGATTAGCAAGATGGCTAGCTATGGTTAGCATGCTAGCTAGCTACCCTGACAGCTGTCAGGGCCCTGAATGTTGATGTTTCTGCAGTCCACGTGGAAATCATCAGGACATTCTTTTCCACATCCAATTCGTGACTACACAGTGAGTTCCAACAGTATTGGGACAAGTGTTGTTGTTTTGGCTCTGTGCTCCAGCACTTTGGATTTGAAGGGATACAATAACTATGAGGAGAGAACCAAAGGTATTGGGTCAAATTCTCTTATATGTGTATTAAAGTAGTAAAAAGTTAAGTATTCGATCCCATATTCATACCATGAAATGATTACATCAAGCTTGTGACTCTACAAATTTGTTGGATGCATTTGGCCAAATATAAATGAATGGTAAATAATGTATTGTGTCATTTTGGAGTCAATGTTATTGTAAAATAAGAATAGAATGTGTTTCTAAACACTTTGTCCCCTCATCGTGTTATGAGGTCAAAATGTCTTGGGGGTCTGGAACTTTCTCACTCATTTCCATTTCCGTTGTGATTGGCTCAGGAAAGCCCTCTCGGTGGACGTGGGTGGATGACATCATCACCAGTTCCTTTGACTAACCAGTGAGTGTCAACAGGGGGGGTCTCTGCCTCCCATGAGTCAGAGCCGCCCGCACTCACACCCCACGCCGACCCTGACAAGCTACTGTAAAGACAGGAGACAGACGGCAGATCTTTCGGAGAGTTTGTTTTTTTGTTAAAGAGTGAGAGATGATCAAGCACTTAGCAGAAACACACAGCCGCCAGAAAAGGGAGCGGGACAGGTGTGGTCCTACCTGCCGTCTGCTAAGCCCTCTCGTTCTGTGGTGGTTTGTTTGTTTGTCTTTCTCTTCCTGCTGGTGCTAGACGGGGCTAGCAGTACGTAACGTTTACAGCAATGACTCAAAAAGGGATTTTTTTCTTTTCTTTGACCGTGTTCCCATGATATTTCTGCGTCTGTGCCACTGTACCTTAGCTTAGTTGAATGCACTAACTGTTTAAGGACGCTGTGGATGAGAGCGTCCATTAAATGTCCAACATGTAAACGGGATCTCTGTCAAGTCAGAGACTGACGTCCCCTGTTGTAGATTCAGCGGCACATTACTGTAGCAGTAAAACCCGTGTGCTAATCACATGTAGGCTAACTGACTTCTGTGATGCAAGGACTTGATTGGATGAGATTTGTCTACTTATTCAATTAGCTTGAATAACTCATTCAGTTACTTAACTCTCTATGTTAGCCACTGTACGGGTGACGTTTGTCTTTGAGTACTGTACATTCTACCTACTGTGGGAATCTGACATTTTCATACCATAATAGTATTAAAAATTGCTAATAATTATATTGGGGGTTGTTCTGTAAGGATGTGTGTATGTGCAAACTCTGTGCAGACATTTCATGACAGTTGCAGACTTGTGGTCAAGTTGGGGGGTGTGGGGTGCTTATCACAAGACCCAGTCTGGTGGAAAAGTACCGAGCTACTCAAATCAGGAACTGAAACAAGGGTCAGCAACGGTCACAAATGTCAAGATGTGTGTGAGGGGTACAGGCAGCCTGGATGGAACTTCAAGATATCAACAAGAAGACCACTCACGAGGAGCGCCATGAGGCTGGGACCAGCCTGTGCGACAACGATAGGTTGGGCAAGCCTAAAAACCACGCCCAATCTCTACGCCGACAGGCCAGCTCACGAAGCAGGAACTAACACTGTCGGGGTATTTAACAAGAACCTTTTTGGGGTGTTGGTCAGTTCTCTGTTAACCCTGCGTGGTTCTACATTGAACCCGTATATACGAAGATTGCATTTACCATTTATTGCTTGAGTGAATAAACGAATTAGAACTTACTTGGTGACTCTGTGTCACCTTTTGTCCGGACACCATATTTGAATTTTGCAACCCTAACACTACTGTCTACTATATATTCTACCTATTATATATTCTACCTACTGTATATTCTACCTATTATATATTCTACCTATTATATATTCTACCTACTGTATATTCTACCTACTGTCTACTGTATATTCTACCTATTATATATTCTACCTACTGTATATTCTACCCACTGTCTACTGTATATTCTACCTATTATATATTCTACCTATTATATATTCTACCTATTATATATTCTACCTACTGTATATTCTAACTATTATATATTCTACCTATTGTATATTCTACCTATTATATATTCTACCTACTGTATATTCTACCTATTATATATTCTACCTACTGTATATTCTACCTACTGTCTACTGTATATTCTACCTATTATATATTCTACCTACTGTATATTCTACCTATTATATATTCTACCTACTGTATATTCTACCTATTATATATTCTACCTACTGTATATTCTACCTATTATATATTCTACCTACTGTATATTCTACCTATTATATATTCTACCTATTAAATATTCTACCTACTGTATATTCTACCTACTGTCTACTGTATATTCTACCTATTATATATTCTACCTACTGTATATTCTACCTACTGTCTACTGTATATTCTACCTATTATATATTCTACCTATTATATATTCTACCTATTATATATTCTACCTACTGTATATTCTACCTACTGTCTACTGTATATTCTACCTATTATATATTCTACCTACTGTATATTCTACCTACTGTCTACTGTATATTCTACCTATTATATATTCTACCTATTATATATTCTACCTATTATATATTCTACCTACTGTATATTCTACCTATTATATATTCTACCTATTGTATATTCTACCTATTATATATTCTACCTACTGTATATTCTACCTATTATATATTCTACCTACTGTATATTCTACCTACTGTCTACTGTATATTCTACCTATTATATATTCTACCTACTGTATATTCTACCTATTATATATTCTACCTACTGTATATTCTACCTATTATATATTCTACCTATTATATATTCTACCTACTGTATATTCTACCTACTGTCTACTGTATATTCTACCAATTATATATTCTACCTACTGTATATTCTACCTACTGTCTACTGTATATTCTACCTATTATATATTCTACCTATTATATATTCTACCTATTATATATTCTACCTACTGTATATTCTACCTATTATATATTCTACCTACTGTATATTCTACCTATTATATATTCTACCTATTATATATTCTACCTACTGTATATTCTACCTATTATATATTCTACCTACTGTATATTCTACCTACTGTCTACTGTATATTCTACCTATTATATATTCTACCTACTGTATATTCTACCTATTGTATATTCTACCTACTGTATATTCTACCTATTATATATTCTACCTACTGTATATTCTACCTATTATATATTCTACCTACTGTATATTCTACATATTATATATTCTACCTATTATATATTCTACCTACTGTATATTCTACCTACTGTCTACTGTATATTCTACCTATTATATATTCTACCTACTGTATATTCTACCTACTGTCTACTGTATATTCTACCTATTATATATTCTACCTATTATATATTCTACCTATTATATATCTACTGTATATTCTACCTATTATATATTCTACCTACTGTATATTCTACCTATTATATATTCTACCTACTGTCTACTGTATATTCTACCTATTATATATTCTACCTATTATATATTCTACCTACTGTCTACTGTATATTCTACCTATTATATATTCTACCTACTGTATATTCTACCTACTGTCTACTGTATATTCTACCTATTATATATTCTACCTACTGTATATTCTACCTATTATATATTCTACCTACTGTATATTCTACCTATTATATATTCTACCTATTATATATTCTACCTACTGTATATTCTACCTACTGTCTACTGTATATTCTACCTATTATATATTCTACCTACTGTATATTCTACCTACTGTCTACTGTATATTCTACCTATTATATATTCTACCTATTATATATTCTACCTACTGTATATTCTACCTATTATATATTCTACCTACTGTATATTCTACCTACTGTCTACTGTATATTCTACCTATTATATATTCTACCTACTGTAAATTCTACCTACTGTCTACTGTATATTCTACCTATTATGTATTCTACCTATTATATATTCTACCTATTATATATTCTACCTACTGTATATTCTACCTGTTATATATTTTACCTATTATATATTCTACCTATTATATATTATACCTACTGTATATTCTACCTATTATATATTCTACCTATTATATATTCTACCTATTATATATTCTACCTACTGTATATTCTACCTATTATATAGTCTACCTACTGTATATTCTACCTACTGTCTACTGTATATTCTACCTATTATATATTCTACCTACTGTATATTCTACCTACTGTCTACTGTATATTCTACCTATTATATATTCTACCTACTGTATATTCTACCTATTATATATTCTACCTATTATATATTCTACCTACTGTATATTCTACCTACTGTCTACTGTATATTCTACCTATTATATATTCTACCTATTATATATTCTACCTACTGTCTACTGTATATTCTACCTATTATATATTCTACCTATTATATATTCTACCTACTGTCTACTGTATATTCTACCTATTATATATTCTACCTATTATATATTCTACCTACTGTCTACTGTATATTCTACCTATTATATATTCTACCTACTGTATATCCTACCCACTGTCTACTGTATATTCTACCTGTTATATATTCTACCTACTGTATATCCTACCCTACTGTCTACTGTATATTCTACCTATTATATATTCTACCTACTGTATATCCTACCTACTGTCTACTGTATATTCTACCTATTATATATTCTACCTACTGTATATTCTACCTATTATATATTCTATCTACTGTATATTCTACCTATTATATATTCTACCTACTGTATATTCTACCTATTATATATTCTACCTACTGTATATTCTACCTACTGTCTACTGTATATTCTACCTATTATATATTCTACCTATTATATATTCTACCTACTGTCTACTGTATATTCTACCTGTTATATATTCTACCTATTTTATATTCTACCTACTGTCTACTGTATATTCTACCTATTATATATTCTACCTATTATATATTCTACCTACTGTCTACTGTATATTCTACCTATTATATATTCTACCTACTGTATATCCTACCCACTGTCTACTGTATATTCTACCTATTATATATTCTACCTACTGTATATCCTACCTACTGTCTACTGTATATTCTACCTATTATATATTCTACCTACTGTATATCCTACCTACTGTCTACTGTATATTCTACCTATTATATATTCTATCTATTATATATTCTACCTACTGTCTACTGTATATTCTACCTATTATATATTCTACCTAATATATATTCTACCTACTGTCTACTGTATATTCTACCTATCATATATTCTACCTACTGTATATCCTACCTACTGTCTACTGTATATTCTACCTATTATATATTCTACCTATTATATATTCTACCTATTATATATTCTACCTATTATATATCCTACCTACTGTCTACTGTATATTCTACCTATTATATATTCTACCTACTGTATATTCTACCTATTATATATTCTACCTACTGTATATTCTACCTACTATATATTCTACCTACTGTATGTTCTACCTATTATATATTCTACCTATTATATATTCTACCTATTATATATTCTACCTACTGTCTACTGTATATTCTACCTATTATATATTCTACCTATTATATATTCTACCTACTGTCTACTGTATATTCTACCTATTATATATTCTACCTACAGTATATCCTACCTACTGTCTACTGTATATTCTACCTATTATATATTCTACCTACTGTATATCCTACCTACTGTCTACTGTATATTCTACCTATTATATATTCTACCTACTGTATATCCTACCTACTGTCTACTGTATATTCTACCTATTATATATTCTACCTACTGTATATCCTACCTACTGTCTACTGTATATTTTACCTATTATATATTCTACCTACTGTATATTCGTCCTATTATATATTCTACCTACTGTATATCCTAACCTACTGTCTACTGTATATTCTACCTATTATATATTCTACCTACTGTATATTCTGCCTACTGTCTACTGTATATTCTACCTATTATATATTCTACCTACTGTATATCCTACCTACTGTCTACTGTATATTCTACCTATTATATATTCTACCTACTGTATATCCTACCCACTGTCTACTGTATATTCTACCTATTATATATTCTACCTACTGTAAATCCTACCCACTGTCTACTGTATATTCTACCTATTATATATTCTACCTACTGTATATTCTACCTACTGTCTACTGTATATTCTACCTATTATATATTCTACCTACTGTATATCCTACCTACTGTCTACTGTATATTCTACCTATGATATATTCTACCTACTGTATATCCTACCCACTGTCTACTGTATATTCTACCTATTATATATTCTACCTACTGTATATCCTACCCACTGTCTACTGTATATTCTACCTATTATATATTCTACCTACTGTATATCCTACCTACTGTCTACTGTATATTCTACCTATTATATATTCTACCTACTGTATATCCTACCCACTGTCTACTGTATATTCTACCTATTATATATTCTACCTACTGTATATCCTACCTACTGTCTACTGTATATTCTACCTATTATATATTCTACCTACTGTATATTCTACCTATTATATATTCTACCTACTGTATATCCTACCTACTGTCTACTGTATATTCTACCTATTATATATTCTACCTACTGTATATACTACCTACTGTCTACTGTATATTCTACCTATTATATATTCTACCTACTGTATATCCTACCTACTGTCTACTGTATATTCTACCTATTATATATTCTACCTTCTGTATATCCCACCTACTGTCTACTGTATATTCTACCTATTATATATTCTACCTACTGTATATCCTACCTACTGTCTACTGTATATTCTACCTATTATATATTCTACCTACTGTATATCCTACCTACTGTCTACTGTATATTCTACCTATTATATATTCTACCAACTGTATATCCTACCTACCGTCTACTGTATATTCTACCTATTATATATTCTACCTACTGTATATTATACCTATTATATATTCTACCTACTGTATATTCTACCTACTGTATATTCTACCTACTGTATATTCTACCTACTGCCTACTGTATACTACCTACTGTATATTCTACCTACTATATATTCTACCTACTGTATATTCTACCTATTATATATTCTACCTACTGTATATCCTACCTGTTTTATATTCTAACTACTGTATATCCTACCTACTGCCTACTGTATATTCCACCTACTGCCTACTATAGATTCTAACTACTGTATATTCTATCTACTGCCTACTGTATACTACCTACTGTATATTCTAACTACTATATATTCTACCTACTGTATATTCTACCTATTATATATTCTACCTACTGTATATTCTATCTATTTTATATTCTAACAACTGTATATCCTACTTACTGCCTACTGTATATTCCACCTACTGCCTACTATAGATTCTAACTACTGTATATTCTACCTACTATATATTCTACCTACTGTATATTCTACCTATTATATATTCTACATACTGTGTATTCTGCCTACTGTGTATTCTATCTACTGCCTACTGTACGTTCTACCTACTATATATATTCTACCTACTGTATATTCTACCTACTGTATATTCTATCTACTGTCTACTGTATATTCTACCTACTGTACATTCTACCTACTATATATTCTACCTACTGTATATTCTATCTACTGTATTTCTATCTACTGTCTACTGTATTTTCTACCTACTGTATATTCTACCTACTATATATTCTACCTACTGTATATTCTATCTACTGCCTACTGTACATTCTATCTACTGTCTACTGTATTTTCTACCTACTGTATATTCTATCTACTGTCTACTGTATATTCTATCTACTGTCTACTGTATATTCTATCTACTGTCTACTGCATATTCTATCTACTGTCTACTGCATATTCTATCCATTGCCTACTGTATATTTTATCCACTGTATATTCTACCTTCTCCCTACTGTATATTCCACATACTGTCTACTGTATATTCTATCTACTGTCTACTGTATATTCTATTCCCTGCCTACTGTATATTCTATCTACTGTCTACTGTATATTCTACCTACTCCCTACTGTATATTCCACATACTGTCTACTGTATATTCTATCTACTGTCTACTGTATATTCTATTCACTGCCTACTGTATATTCTATCTACTGTATATTCTACCTACTATATTCCATATTCTGACTATTGTATATTCTATCTACTGTCTACTGTATATTCTACCTACTGCCTTCTGTATATTCCACATACTGTCTACTGTATATTCTATCTACTGTCTACTGTATATTCTATCCAATGCCTACTGTATATTCTATCTACTGTATATTCTACCTACTATATTCCACATACTGACTACTGTATATTCTATCTACTGTCTACTGTATATTCTACCTACTGTATATTGTACCTACTGTCTACTGTATATTCTACCTGCTGTATATTCTACCTACTACCTACAGTATATTATACCTACCGCTTACTGTATATTCTACCTACTGTATATTCTACCTACTGTATATTCTACCTACTGCTTACTGTATATTCTACCTACTGTATATTCTACCTACTGTATATTCTATCTACTGCTTACTGTATATTCTATCTACTGCTTACTGTATATTCTACCTGCTGTATATTATACCTACTGCTTACTGTATATTCTACCTGCTGTATATTATACCTACTGCTTACTGTATATTCTACCTACTGTACATTCTACCTACTGTGTATTCTACGTACTGTCTACTGTATGTACTACCCCTTTGCATAGGCCTACTTGTATAATCATAGATGGAGAGATGGAGAGCTCAGCCCTGTCTTTTCATCACTATTTGGTAGATGGACATCCATGCATATTAGGACCTCCAGCACCTGTTCGATCAGGTACGTACACTCCCTTTTCATACGGACTGAATCATCAGAAATCATATATGGAGAGGATGGAGAGCCCAGCCCTTGTCTATTCACGACTAAAGGATCGATGGACATTCATTCGTTTTTCATATTTGGACCTCAGTCATCTGCTTGAAGCTTTTAGATCAGGTGTGTGTGTGTGTACATGAATCATCAGAAATCAAAGATCAGGAGATCAGGAGAACCCGTCCCAGTATCACCATGACTAGAGTGTGTCCTTTCTAAGCGTCTTGGTAATCCTCCCACCATGTCGTTGTTAAGCTCTGTATTTACAGAACCTGGTCACAGCCAATCAATCAACTCCCTGGACAACTGTCTTGGAACTGTCTGTGGATTAGTGTTCATTTTATAGTGAGATATTGTGCAAATTGTTGAATTATTGTGCAGTATAATTTGACTTTTTTTTTTTTTACCCTGCCAACAGTTTCCTGTCAAACCATATTTAATACTTGTACATTGGGGTGGTGAAGTTTATGTGAATATTTCCACGAAACCACTTCGTATTTTGTGTGGCTCAATATCCCCGCAGAGGGAGGGGACTCGAATGGATTCTGCAGAACAAATAATTGAGAGATTCAAATTCTTCAAGTTCATCAGTGTCCATGTGTTTGTGTGTGTGTGTGTGTGTGTGTGTGTGTGTGTGTGTGTGTGTGTCTCTCACATGCAGCAAACGGGAAAGTGAGATGTTTGTTTGATCACTGTCATTGATCTTCAACACATCAGACACAGTTTCAAAACAAGAAATTCAAGTTCAATTTATTGACAAGACAATGGAGCTGATCGTGGACTACAGGAAACGGAGGGCTGAGCAAGCCCCCCATTCACATCGATGGGGCTGTTGTGGAGACCGTCGAAGAGTTCATCTGTGTCCACATCACTAAGGACCCATCATGGGCCAAACACACCAACACAGTCGTGAAGACGGCACAACAACGCCTCTTCCCCCTCAGGAGGCTGAAAAGATTTGGCACGGGGCCCTCAGATCCTCAAAAAAGCTATTCAGCTGCACCATTGAGCGCATCTTGACTGGCTGCGTCACTGCTTGTTAGGCGCTACAGAGGGTAGTGCGTTTGGCACAGTTCATCACTGGGGCCGAGCTACCTGCCATCCAGGACCTCTATACCAGGCGGTGTCAGAGGAAGGCCCTACAAATTGTCAAAGACTCCAGCCACCCAAGTCATAGACTGTTCTCTCTGCTACCGCACGGCAAGCTGTACCGGAGCACCAAGTCTGGGACCAAAAGGCTCCTGAACAGCTTCTTCTCCAAAGCCATAAGACTGATGAACAGCTAATTAAACAGCTACCCGGACATTCTGCTTTTCACCCCCTACCTACATGTACAGAGTACTCTAAATAATCACCAAACCAAACCTACATGTAAATCACCTCAATAAATCACCCAAACTCCCTCATACCCCAGACTTAGTACCAGTGCTCCTTGTATATAACCTGTATATAACCTGTATATAACCTGTATATAACCTGTGTATAGCCTGTGTATAACCTGTATATAACCTGTATATAATCTGTATATAACCTGTATATAACCTGTATATAACCTGTATATAACCTGTATATAACCTGTGTATAACCTGTATATAACCTGTATATAATCTGTATATAACCTGTATATAACCTGTATATAACCTGTATATAACCTGTGTATAACCTGTATATAACCTGTCTATAACCTGTGTATAGCCTGTGTATAACCTGTATATAACCTGTATATAATCTGTATATAACCTGTATATAGCCTGTATATAACCTGTATATAACCTGTATATAACCTGTATATAGCCTGTATATAACCTGTATGTAACCTGTATGTAACCTGTATGTAGCCTGTATGTAACCTGTATATAACCTGTATGTAACCTGTATGTAGCCTGTATGTAACCTGTATATAACCTGTATATAACCTGTATGTAGGCGTTATGTAACCTGTATATAACCTGTATATAACCTGTATATAACCTGTATATAACCTGTATGTAGGCTGTATGTAACCTGTATATAACCTGTATATAACCTGTATATAACCTGTATATAACCTGTATGTAGGCTGTATGTAACCTGTATATAGCCTGTATATAACCTGTATATAACCTGTATATAACCTGTATATAACCTGTATATACAGCCCTACATTTGATTTGTCTTCATGACTCAACCCAACCTTTTAATTTTTGCACCTGTGTGTTTAAAAAAAAAAGTAAAAACATAAGGCAGTCTGAAGTCTCTCTGAAGACTATATGAAGTCTCTATGATGTCTCTCTGAAGACTATATGAAGTCTCTATGAAGTATCTCTGATGACTATATGAAGTCTCTCTGAAGACTATATGAAGTCTCTATGATGTCTCTCTGAAGACTATATGAAGTCTCTATGAAGTCTCTCTGAAGACTATATGAAGTCTCTCTGAAGACTATATGAAGTCTCTATGAAGTCTCTCTGAAGACTATATGAAGACTATATGAAGTCTATATGAAGACTATATGAAGTCTCTATGAAGTCTCTCTGAAGTCTCGCTGAAGTCTATATGAAGTCTCTATGAAGTCTCTCTGAAGTCTCTCTGAAGTCTATATGAAGACTATGAATTCTCTCTGAAGTCTATATGAAGTCTCTCTGAAGTCTATATGATGTCTCTCTGAAGTCTATATGAAGTCTCTCTGAAGTCTATATGAAGTCTCTCTGAAGACGGCCTCATGACTTATGCCCGTGATGACAATTATTTCACTTCCAATGCCCCTCACCCTCTCCTTCAGTCCAGATGTGCCATGTTGGTTGTCTAGCTCTAGATCAGTCTGAAACAGCATAACCCCACAGGTCCCCACGTGGACAGGGTTGGCTTCCCCGGATAATGCCTAGTCATGGACATCCATTGGCTTCCTGTGGCGTACCGTTGAAAACGTGCTAAGTTTGTCTCCCCTGAGTTTATGCAATGCTGAAGTCCTGGCCATGTGTCTGCCGAAAGCCTCAGCAGATTTGGTAGCGATCTGAGGGTTAGCGATTAGAGAGGCTTTCCGTTCTATCCTTAGCCTGGTCCTAACCCACGACAACCAGATTAGCAGGTAGCGGAGAGACCTCACAGGGAGGGAGGAGAGAGAGAGCGTGGGGGGGGGGACGACGACAAAGAGAGAGGGGGAGAGAGGGAGAGAGAGAGAGAACCGATTAGCAGATAGCTGCCAGTAGAGGCCTCACGGGGAGGGAGGCGTGGGGCTTCAGACTTCTTTCTGTCCTCTGTTCTGATCGCTTGGTATGCTCACAGTGTGCAGACTGATGGTTTGTTGTCATATTTGGAGTCTATATGTAGGGATGTGGTGGATCGGGTTGGTGACCCCTACCTGCTGTTGTGGTTTTTCAAGCAGTTTGGGTCTCCTGAGATTGGGATCATGAGTGTTTGGAAGCGTGAGTATTTTCATCTGTTTTCATCTACACTGGTAATGCTTGGGCCCAGAGTTTGCACCGATCTTTTCAAAAAGGGAATTAAACATTGAAGATAGAACAAAACATTTAAAAGTAAATGTTAGGAGAAAGAACAAGATATTAGGGAAGCTGTGAATACAGATAGTTGTGTTGGTGTCTCTGTGTTAAATCCCTTACTAACACAGATAGTTGTGTTGGTGTCTCGGTGTTAAATCCCTTACTAACACAGATAGTTGTGTTGGTGTCTCTGTGTTAAATCCCTTACTAACACAGATAGTTGTGTTGGTGTCTCGGTGTTAAATCCCTTACTAATACAGATAGTTGTGTTGGTGTCTCTGTGTTAAATCCCTTACTAACACAGATAGTTGTGTTGGTGTCTCTGTGTTAAATCCCTTACTAACACAGATAGTTGTGTTGGTGTCTCTGTGTTAAATCCCTTACTAACACAGATAGTTGTGTTGGTGTCTCGGTGTTAAATCCCTTACCAATACAGATAGTTGTGTTGGTGTCTCGGTGTTAAATCCCTTACTAATACAGATAGTTGTGTTGGTGTCTCGGTGTTAAATCCCTTACTAATACAGATAGTTGTGTTGGTGTCTCTGTGTTAAATCCCTTACTAACACAGATAGTTGTGTTGGTGTCTCTGTGTTAAATCCCTTACTAATACAGATAGTTGTGTTGGTGTCTCTGTGTTAAATCCCTTACTAATACAGATAGTTGTGTTGGTGTCTCTGTGTTAAATCCCTTACTAATACAGACAGTTGAGTTGGTGTCTCGGGGTTAAATCCCTTACTAATACAGATAGTTGTGTTGGTGTCTCTGTGTTAAATCCCTTACCAATACAGATAGTTGTGTTGGTGTCTCGGTGTTAAATCCCTTACTAATACAGATAGTTGTGTTGGTGTCTCGGTGTTAAATTCCTTACTAATACAGATAGTTGTGTTGGTGTCTCTGTGTTAAATCCCTTACTAACACAGATAGTTGTGTTGGTGTCTCGGTGTTAAATCCCTTACTAATACAGATAGTTGTGTTGGTGTCTCGGTGTTAAATCCCTTACCAATACAGATAGTTGTGTTGGTGTCTCGGTGTTAAATCCCTTACTAACACAGATAGTTGTGTTGGTGTCTCTGTGTTAAATCCCTTACTAATACAGATAGTTGTGTTGGTGTCTCGGTGTTAAATCCCTTACTAATACAGATAGTTGTGTTGGTGTCTCTGTGTTAAATCCCTTACTAATACAGATAGTTGTGTTGGTGTCTCGGTGTTAAATCCCTTACTAATACAGATAGTTGTGTTGGTGTCTCTGTGTTAAATCCCTTACTAATACAGATAGTTGTGTTGGTGTCTCTGTGTTAAATCCCTTACCAATACAGATAGTTGTGTTGGTGTCTCTGTGTTAAATCCCTTACTAACACAGATAGTTGTGTTGGTGTCTCTGTGATAAATCCCTTAATAACACAGATAGTTGTGTTGGTGTCTCTGTGTTAAATCCCTTACTAATACAGATAGTTGTGTTGGTGTCTCTGTGTTAAATCCCTTACCAATACAGATAGTTGTGTTGGTGTCTCGGTGTTAAATCCCTTACTAATACAGATAGTTGTGTTGGTGTCTCTGTGTTAAATCCCTTACTAACACAGATAGTTGTGTTGGTGTCTCTGTGTTAAATCCCTTACTAATACAGATAGTTGTGTTGGTGTCTCGGTGTTAAATCCCTTACTAATACAGATAGTTGTGTTGGTGTCTCTGTGTTAAATCCCTTACTAATACAGATAGTTGTGTTGGTGTCTTGGTGTTAAATTCCTTACTAACACAGATAGTTGTGTTGGTGTCTCGGTGTTAAATCCCTTACTAACACAGATAGTTGTGTTGGTGTCTCTGTGTTAAATCCCATAATGAAATAGTGATATAAACTTTGTACCTGGTGCAAATGCTTAGTAGTGTAAATCTGGGGCTAAGGCTATCTGTTGCACACAGAGATGACATGTTATCTGCAGGGCAGCAAAGGTCAAGATTGTTGGGAGAAGAACTAAAAAGGTTGAGGAAATGGGCTTATTGCTCATTGGTTCAGTAAAGACCTTGTTGCTATCTAAAAGAACAACTTTCTTGTTGAAGAAAAAAGATAGTATAAAATAAGTTTTAAAAAAAAATTGCAAAATTGTAACTATCTCTGTCTGTGAAATCAATAGAAAATATTAGATGCAGCTCCAATGCAATCTGTTCTCTTTTCACTGGTTCCTTTCATTTGATGTTCATTGCAGTCAAGGTAGTGGTTAGGTAGCCTAGCGGATACCCGAGCTGACAAGGTGAAAAAAATGTGCGGATGTGCCCTCGATGTTGACAACATGGATGATCTGGTCAGGAGCAGAAAAGGAAAAGACCCGTGTTGAATTAGGGCCCCAAACAGCACCCCTATTCCCTAAATTAGTGCACTACTTTGGACGAGAGCCCACATCATCATCGTCGTTCGGCTGCAGGATAGTCGACCAGCCCTACGGTCTCTGGTCTAAAGTAGTGCACCATATATGGGGGATTAGGGTACTGTTTGTGTCACACACTACAATAGATAATAAGGCTGTCTTCATTCCTGACCTTTACCAGTTCGGAGGACGTGGTTTGTAATTTCCTCACCTCACTCCTCTGGTCCTTTGATCGGGCAGCCATGACATCTCGGGACCAGATGAGATAATCAGAGATTCTTCTTTTTGTTTTTGTGTCCCCCCCCCGTCTTCATTCATGTGTTATCAAAGTGAAGGAGAGGAGAATTCCATCTTGGTCATCTTCGATCTAATAGCGGCTCAATAGAAAGACTATGGGTGTAGTCTAAATACCTAACTTTCACCTTAAAAAAAAAAAGTGCAATGGAATGTTATCGTCAGCAACACCTCTGCAGGCCGTTTTGAGTTCATGTTTTACAACGGATTGGTTTAGTACTTTACCAGGACGTTCAAAAAGCACATCAGTGATGACGGTGGAGGAGGTGACTCCAGGTGGAGATGACAGAGGTGACTGTTTAAGAATGACGGGAGCTTCCCTCATCCTGAATACACAACTAGCAGTGAGCAGGCCACAGGCTAGATTGTGAACAATTAAGGAAATGGTATTTTAAGCCGATCCAGGTGTAAGTTTGTAGATCTACTCTGAGTGTACCAAACATTAGGAACACCGTCCTAATATTGAGTTGCACCCCCCTTTTTGCCCTCAGAACAGCCTCAATTTCTCGGGGCATGGACTCTACAAGGTGTCAAGCATTCCACAGGGATGCTGGCCCATATTGACTCCAATGCTTCCCACAGTTGTGTCAAGTTGGGTGGTGAACAATTCCTGATACACACGGGAAACTGTGGAGCGTGAAAAACCCAGCAGCATTATAGTTCTTGACACGCTCAAACCGGTGCGCCTGGCACCTACTACCAAACCCCGTTCAAAGGTACTTAAATATTCTGTCTTGCCCGTTCACCTTCTGAACGGCACACATACACAATCCATGTCTCAGTTGTCTCAAGGCTTAAAAATCCTTCTTTAACCTGTCTCCTCCTCTTCATCTACACTGATTGAAGTGGATTTACTGAATGAGTTCTGAAGAAGAGAACCATTCTGTCTGTTCACTATACTGAATGAGTTCTGCAGGAGAGAACCATTCTGTCTGTTCACTATACTGAATGAGTTCTGCAGGAAGGAGAGAACCATTCTGTCTGTTCACTATACTGAATGTGTTCTGCAGGAGAGAACCATTCTGTCTCTTCACTATACTGAATGTGTTCTGCAGGAGAGAACCATTCTGTCTCTTCACTATACTGAATGAGTTCTGCAGGAGAGAACCATTCTGTCTCTTCACTATACTGAATGAGTTCTGCAGGAGAGAACCATTCTGTCTCTTCACTATACTGAATGAGTTCTGCAGGAGAGAACCATTCTGTCTGTTCACTATACTGAATGAGTTCTGCAGGAGAGAACCATTCTCCAGTAAACCTGTTGTTATATCCAACTTCCTGTAGCCTACTTGGTAATTAGCACACAGAATATTGCACCTGTGCCAGTGGACTTAAATCTTTTCTCATAATGTTCAAGGATTTTAGTGCTAACCCTCCACATAGTCTCTTAAGATTTTTACTACACTGTACTGTATTTATGTAGTGTACTGTACACTGTACTGTATTTATGTAGTGTACTGTACACTGTACTGTATTTATGTAGTGTACTGTATTTATGTAGTGTACTGTACACTGTACTGTATTTATGTAGTGTACTGTATTTATGTAGTGTACTATACACTGTACTGTATTTATGTAGTATACTGTATTAATGTAGTGTTCTGTACACTGTACTATATTTATGTAGTGTACTGTATTTATGTAGTGTACTATACACTGTACTGTGTTTATGTAGTGTACTGTATTTATGTAGTGTACTATACACTGACTGTATTTATGTAGTGTACTATATTTATGTAGTGTACTATACACTGTACTGTATTTATGTAGTATACTGTATTTATGTAGTGTACTATACACTGTACTGTATTTATGTAGTGTACTGTATTAATGTAGTGTTCTATACACTGTACTATATTTATGTAGTATATTGTATTTATGTAGTGTACCATACACTGTACTATATTTATGTAGTGTACTGTATTAATGTAGTGTTCTGTACACTGTACTATAGTTATGTAGTGTACTGTATTTATGTAGTGTACCATACACTGTACTATATTTATGTAGTGTACTGTATTTATGTAGTGTACTGTACACTGTACTATAGTTATGTAGTGTACTGTATTTATGTAGTGTACTATACACTGTACTGTATTTATGTAGTATACTGTATTAATGTAGTGTTCTGTACACTGTACTATATTTATGTAGTGTACTGTATTTATGTGGTGTACTATACACTGTACTGTATTTATGTAGTAAATTGTATTTATGTAGTGTACCATACACTGTACTGTATTTATGTAGTGTACTGTATTTATGTAGTATATTGTATTTATGTAGTGTACTGTATTTATGTAGTATATTGTATTTATGTAGTGTACTGTATTTATGTAGTATATTGTATTTATGTAGTGTACTGTATTTATGTAGTGTTCTGTACACTGTACTGTATTTATGTAGTGTACTGTATTTATGTAGTGTACCATACACAGTACTTTATTTATGTAGAATACTGTATTAATGTAGTGTTCTGTACACTGTACTGTATGTAGTATACTGTATTTATGTAGTGTACTATACACTGTACTGTATTTATGTAGTATACTGTATTTATGTTTTCTACTATACACTGTACTGTATTTATGTAGTATACTGTATTTATGTAGTATACTGTATTTATGTAGTGTACCATACACTGTGCTGTATTTATGTAGTATACTGTATTTATGTTTTCTACTATACACTGTACTGTATTTATGTAGTATACTGTATTTATGTAGTGTACCATACACTGTACTGTATTTATGTAGTATACTGTATTTATGTAGTGTACCATACACTGTGCTGTATTTATGTAACTGGTTGATACTTTCATTATGGGGAAATATATATATTGACCTGTGATGCTTTAATCTTTAGGACAGTGACTTAGAGTAGATGAAGCGAAGGACAGGTCCACTTCCTCTGTTGTTGAAGCGGTCGGCTCGCTAGGCCTGAGCTCTTTATATAAAGCCACATGAAGCTTACCTCTGCTGCCGGCTGCCTGTCCTCTTTATCCCTGACTCCTGCTCTTTAACTGACTGTCCTCTTTACCTGTCTGTCCTCTTTATCCCTGACTCCTGCTCTTTACCTGTCTGTCCTCTTTATCCCTGACTCCTGCTCTTTAACTGACTGTCCTGCTCTTTAACTGACTGTCCTGCTCTTTACCTGTCTGTCCTGCTCTTTACCTGTCTCTCCTGCTCTTTACCCGTCTGTCCTGCTCTTTACCTGTCTGTCCTGCTCTTTACCTGTCAGTCCTGCTCTTTACCTGTCTGTCCTGCTCTTTACCTGTCTCTCCTGCTCTTTACCTGTCTGTCCTCTTTACCTGTCTGTCCTCTTTATCCCTCTCTCCTGCTCTTTACCTGTCTGTCCTCTTTATCTGTCTGTCCTCTTTACCTGTCTGTCCTCTTTATCCTTCTCTCCTGCTCTTTACCTGTCTGTCCTATTTATCCCTGTCTGTCCTGCTCTTTACCTGTCTGTCCTGCTCTTTACCTGTCTGTCCTCTTTATCCCTGTCTGTCCTGCTCTTTACCTGTCTGTCCTCTTTATCCCTGTCTGTCCTGCTCTTTACCTGTCTGTCCTGCTCTTCACCTGTCTGTCCTGCTCTTTACCTGTCTGTCCTCTTTATCCCTGTCTCTCCTGCTCTTTACCTGTCTGTCCTCTTTATCCCTGTCTGTCCTGCTCTTTACCTGTCTGTCCTCTTTATCCCTGTCTGTCCTGCTCTTTACCTGTCTGTCCTGCTCTTCACCTGTCTGTCCTGCTCTTTACCTGTCTGTCCTCTTTATCCCTGTCTCTCCTGCTCTTTACCTGTCTGTCCTCTTTATCCCTGTCTGTCCTGCTCTTTACCTGTCTGTCCTGCTCTTCACCTGTCTGTCCTGCTCTTTACCTGTCTGTCCTCTTTATCCCTGTCTGTCCTGCTCTTTACCTGTCTGTCCTCTTTATCCCTGTCTGTCCTGCTCTTTACCTGTCTGTCCTCTTTATCCCTGTCTCTCCTGCTCTTTACCTGTCTGTCCTCTTTATCCCTCTGTCCTCTTTACCTGTCTGTCCTCTTTATCCCTCTGTCCTCCTCTTTACCTGTCTGTCCTGCTCTTTACCCGTCTGTCCTCTTTACCTGTCTGTCCTCTTTATCCCTGTCTCTCCTGCTCTTTACCTGTCTGTCCTCTTTACCTGTCTGTCCTCTTTATCCCTGTCTCTCCTGTTCTTTACCTGTCTGTCCTCTTTACCTGTCTGTCCTCTTTATCCCTGTCTCTCCTGTTCTTTACCTGTCTGTCCTCTTTACCTGTCCTCCTCTTTTTCCCTGTCTGTCCTCTTTACCTGTCTGTCCTCTTTACCTGTCTGTCCTCTTTATCCCTGTCTGTCCTCTTTTCTCTGTCTGTCCTCTTTATTCCTGTCTGTTCTCTTTACCTGTCTGTCCTCTTTATCCCTCTGTCCTGCTCTCTACCTGTCTGTCCTCTTTAACCCTCTCTGTCCTGCTCTTTACCTGTCTGTCCTCTTTACTCCTGTCTGTCCTGCTCTCTACCTGTCTGTCCTCACCCTCCATGAATGTCATGCAGAAAATGACTGCATTCCTTAAAAACATCCTAAAGCAAAAATACATCCTAATGGTTCCTTTCAAATTCCTCTTCAGTCCTTGAGCTTTGCTCCAGTCTCACGTAACAATCTCAGACCAGTGTTGTCAACGCTCAAGGACTGAAAGATTCCAGTATTAAAGTTCCAATGCAGCCATTTTGATCTGCGTATCGTTGAAGTACCTCACTGTGTTTGTTTTCAATTAAAATGGTCAAAAATCGAAACAAAAAAAATAGCTTCTTAGCAAAAATGTCTCAAGCAAGAATTGTTTGCTAGGACGGACTGTCTGGGAAGTGGTCTGAGCGACGGGTCTAATTGGAAGAGTCTAATGTAACCTGAAAACTAGCTGTTATTGGCAGAGAGTTTTGAAACTCTCTTTGTTATTGGTCTATTTACTTATACCACTTGGTGATGTCGTCAGACGGTCCAAACCCCCCCCACACAGAAAAATGTGGGTGGTCTTTTCAAACAGCTCATCTTTTCACAATTTCACAGTATTATTCCAACCTCACAGTTTGGAGAAATATATAAAAGACACATTTTTTGACTGCTTCATCATTAGCCCCTGTTAACCTTCTCTCTCCTTCCTCTCTTCCAGTGTGGGGCGAATAAGAGGAACACAGACACCCTGTGAGGACCACCTGCCACTTGACAACCAGCCAGCGTAACCATGACAACAATCACCTGCCCCTCACCTTCTCTCGGCTGAGATAACTGACTAGGAAGTAACAGCCATTGGACAGGAAGTAATAAAGATGTCTTCCCACAAGCGCAGCTTCCAGTGCTTCGATGCCATCTTGGATGACGGTGGCCACCACCACCACCACCACCCCAAACTCTCACTCCCCTTCGTGCTGCGTTCTGCCCCCACGCCGTCCCCCAGCAGATCCTCCCGTAGCGGGGGTAGCACTCACCAGGAGCCCCTGGAGGCCCGAGGGTGCTACCTGTGTGCCCAGGCCACGGAGGCCAAACAGGAGACCCAGAGAGAGGCCCATAGAGAGGCCCAGAGAGAGGCCCAAAGAGAGCCTTCAGCCTGGCACCTCCCTCCGGTCCACCCACACCACCACCCCCAGCAGTATGTCCGCAGGCGACCTGCCCGGCCTGACGAGCCCACTGCTGAGGCCTCTGACCATCACCACCTCCATAGGCATAACAAGAAGGTGGTGCTGGTGAAGAATAGCGACCCCTCTGTTCAGAGGACCATCGTGCTCCGTCGCAGGACCCTCCGCAGCCTGAGCCTGTTTCTGGAGGAGCTGTCTGAGTTGATGCAGTACCACATCAGGAAGCTGTACACTCTGGAGGGACACAAGGTGAAACCACTGACCGGCTGTCTGTTGCAATAGAATAGAATAGAATAGAATAGAATGGAATAGAATAGAATAGAATAGAATAGAATAGAATGGAATGGAATGGAATGGAATGGAATAGAACAGAATGGAATAGAACAGAATATAATAGAATAGAATAGAACAGAACAGAATAGAATAGAACAGAACAGAATAGAACGGAACAGAACAGAATAGAATAGAACAGAACAGAATAGAATAGAACAGAATAGAATAGAATAGAACAGAATAGAATAGAACAGAATGGGATAGAACAGAATAGAATAGAACGGAATAGAACAGAACAGAATAGAACAGAATGGAATAGAACAGAATGGGATAGAACAGAATAGAATAGAACAGAATAGAATAGAACAGAATGGGATAGAACAGAATGGAATAGAACAGAATGGAATAGAACAGAATAGAATAGAACAGAATGGAATAGAACAGAATGGGATAGAACAGAATAGAACAGAATAGAATAGAACAGAATGGGATAGAACAGAATGGAATAGAACAGAATGGAATAGAACAGAATAGAATAGAACAGAATGGAATAGAACAGAATGGGATAGAACAGAATAGAACAGAATAGAATAGAACAGAATGGGATAGAACAGAATGGAATAGAACAGAATAGAATAGAACAGAATAGAATAGAACAGAATGGGATAGAACAGAATAGAATAGAACAGAATAGAACAGAATAGAACACTTCAATACCTCATAGAGACATTTGCTATAAAGTACAGTCATTCTAGACATAATAACCAGGAAATTAACAGATTGTGTTATAGTTGTTTTTAGTCACATCAATGATTTGGTTTGGAAAATGTTACGCAACAGTGTGGACACTTTTTTTCTTCTCCAAATTGCCTGTGAGAGTGGCCTGGAAATGTGAGAGTGAAAGAGAGGCCTCTAGTGGCAGGAGTTATGATTACTTTATCTTTACCAAGCCACATCAACCCTCACATGCTAAGATTCCATTTTTCTATTCAAAACCCAATGTGTATTAATTGCAGCATTTGTTCAGGAAAAGCCTATCTCATTAAGAGGCAGAGATTTCTCTGGCTTGTTTGGCACCAGTCCAGGGAATTCCTATCAGTCATATCCTATTAGTCATTTAATGTAACTTAGCAGACTTGCTTATCTAGAGTGACTTACGGGAACTAATTAAGATGAAGTGCCTTGCTCAAGGGTTCAGACAGATTTGTTGACCTAGTCAGCTTGGGGATTCGAACTGGCGACATTTCGTCTACTGGCCCAATGCTCTTAATCGCTAGGCTACCTGCCCTCCTGCCTTGTTCTACCCAGGGTGAACATGCTGCGAGGTCCTGTATTTCTCTCTGCTTCGCTCCATTAGTGGTGCTGACGCTGGTACTGTAACTCTCCGAGGATACATCAGAACCAACCCCTTTTACAGCCATAAGGTGATAATGGATCAAGTTAAAAGTTAAAAGTTCCCGGCAAAAGTTGACACTGTCAAAAGTTGAATTCATATTTTGTACACGTCCGTTGATTATCCTCAGACAGTTTATCAAAACCCCTCCAAAAAATCTGAAAGGTCAAATGAGTCTCTTCAAGATTGCTCTGAATGTAATTTTTTGTTCTATTGTACATTCAGTTGTACTTACTGCTTACACCTGCACATTTCTTTTCTTCAACCAACTGTAAAAAAGCACACTGGCAGTTGAACCAGATAAATGGCTTTGTCCGCGGTCACACGTATCCCAGATGAAGATAATGAATCGCTGCTGTAGTGGAGGATGCATTTCTGAGCGACTCCTGGTTTCAAATAGCCCGTGTATTCTCCAACACTGACCTGCTTCTAGTCTTTCAAAATAGCTCTGTTTTGACCAGGATTAATAGCTACTCAGGAGTGCTGAAACATCCCAGCAGTCTAAATACATACATATATATATATATATATATGTGTGTGTGTGTGTGTGTGTGTGTGTGTGAGGGAGGGAATATCACGATTGCTTTATACCAAATGACAAAACAGCAGAAGTGCCTACATCTAAGAGGTCTATAGTGGTGTTGGCTCTCACCGGGAATCAGCATGACTTCCAGTTTCATTTGATATGTATTTTCTCATGTTGAGATGTCGGGTGTTTCACGACCAAACTTAAACATCACATTGGTACGCTATTTGGGATAGTAGGCTATTACATTTCGCAACCTTTTATTATTTAATCAAAGTTAAAATATTCATCAAAAATTAACACTTTATTCTGCAAACTAGGGGAAGGTGAAAAAACAAAAAGAACTTGTTGATTAATTTGTGTTAGAGATTGTAAATTGAACTACTTAATTTTTGAGTTTAATAAGCGTATAATATGGAGATTCCACCCGAACCACGCGGCACACAGAATGAAGAGAATGGGTTTGTTACCTGACCAGATAAATCACTAGGTCATTATGCTATCTGTAATGGATTACAGTGATCATTACAGTGATCACAACTCTCTCTGGTGTGGTTCCTGTTTTCGCCCATTCAGCAAACTCCTAGGGCTGGACTCCTAAGGACCCCCCCTCCCCTCTCCCTTGACTTGCTTCCAACTTAACACTACCCAGACCTCTGCTTTCTTGTCTGTTGTAATTCCTTCCAGCATTCACCCAAACTCAGAAAACTCCTAGGGCTTGGTGCTCTTTGTCAGGTGACAGTAGGAGCTCTGTCCGGTGGAAACTCCTAGGGCTTGGTGCTCTTTGTCAGGTGACAGTAGGAGCTCTGTCCGGTGGAAACTCCTAGGGCTTGGTGCTCTTTGTCAGGTGACAGTAGGAGCTCTGTCCGGTGGAAACTCCTAGGGCTTGGTGCTCTTTGTCAGGTGACAGTAGGAGCTCTGTCCGGTGGAAACTCCTAGGGCTTGGTGCTCTTTGTCAGGTGACAGTAGGAGCTCTGTCCGGTGGAAAAATCTACTTTTTTTTTTGCATGACATGAAATAAAATAACAGATATCCTTTTTTTTTTTTTACTGTTTTTTTCATTGGCTGCAATTTAGGCAGATGGATTTTTCTTTTTTCAAAAGTCGCATTGTATTTGACTGCTTTAAGTTAATATTTGTTGGAATTTCTATCATGCTTTTTGCAGATGCTCAAAGCGTTTACGTGGGGGGAAAATCCACCACTAAATCAATGCCATACAGAGCGATTCTTGGTAGTCTTAAACAAGCCTACTTTCAAACAAATAGAAGGAGAAGAAGACACCTGTACCACGTCAGATTACGTGTTGACATTTATTCAATGTTGAGTTTGCATCCCAATATTACACTTTATATAAATCACAGAACACTGAAATATAACAAAGCAGTTTGACATAGAAACACACAATTTTTTTTGGTCTGTTTTTAATAAATAATCGTTATTAGTTATGAAATTATGAAAAAAATATGAATAACATTCCACCCGTGAGGTCAATCTTTGACTTTAAGACTTTGTCGATTAAGGCAGCCCCCCGCACCTCTCTGATTCAGAGGGGTTGGGTTAAATGGGGAAGACACATTTCGGTTGAAGGCATTCGGTTGTACAATTGACTAATAATGGTGACTTTGACTTTGACTTTGACTTTGACTTTAAGAGGGAGTGCTTTTGGTCATTGACTGCAGGAAAGGGTTACAATGTTATGGCCTAAAACATGCAGTGTGGCCTAAAACATATTTTCCTCATCAGACTTCCCCTCATGGTAGGCTAATTAAGTCAAGCTAATCATATCAGAGGGGCTTTGGGTGGGAACAGGAGCAGGAGTTACGGAAGTGATGCTGTTTTAATGATTAGCCTTAATGTTAGCGTGGGAAAGTTAAGATGGCAGATGTTTTATGTTTCCTGAAACTCATTAACGTCTTCATGTTGTTGATGGCTGTAATCCATAATGACTTTGAATCCATGTCCATACCTTTTTGGTTGGCCTTAATCATATACAGTTGAAGTCGGAAGTTTACATACACCGTAGCCAAATACATTTAAAAACTCATTTTTTCACAATTCCTGACATTTAAGCCTAGTAAAAATTCCCTGCCTTAGGTCAGTTAGGATCACCACTTTATTTTAAGAATGTGAAATCTCAGAATAATAGTAAAGAGAATAATTTATTTCAGCTTTTATTTCTTTCATCACATTCCCAGTGGGTCAAAAGTTTACATACACTCAATTAGTATTTGGTAGCATTGCCTTTAAATTGTTTAAGTTGGGTCAAACGTTTCGGGTAGCCATCCACAAGCTTCCCACAATAAGTTGGGTGAATTCTGGCCCATTCCTCCTAACAGAGCTGGTGTAACAGAGTCAGGTTTGTAGGCCTCCTTGCTCGTTCACGCTTTTTCAGTTCTGCCCACACATTTTCTATAGGATTTAGGTCAGGGCTTTGTGATGGCCACTCCAATACCTTGACTTTGTTGTCCTTAAGCCATTTTGCCACAACTTTGGAAGTATGCTTGGGGTCATTGTCCATTTTGGAAGACCAATTTGCGACCAAGCTTTAACTTCCTGACTGATGTCTTGAGATGTTGCTTCAATATATCCACATAATTTTCCTCACTCATGATGCCATCTATTTTGTGAAGTGCACCAGTCCCTCCTGCAGCAAAGCACCCCCACAACATGATGCTGCCAACCCTGTGCTTCAGGGTTGGGATGGTGTTCTTCGGCTTGCAAGCCTCCCCATTTTCCTCCAAATATAACGATGGTCATTATGGCGATGGTCATTATTGTTTCCTCAGACTAGAAGACATTTCTCCAGAAAGTACGATCTTATGGCGGGTTTGGAACGGTGGCTTCATCCTTGCTGAGCGGCCTTTCAGGTTATGTCGATATAGGACTCGTTTTACTGTGGATATATATACTTTTGTACCTGTTTCCTCCAGCATCTTCACAAGGTCCTTTGCTGTTGTTCTGGAATTGATTTGCACTTTTCACACCAAAGTACATTCATCTCTAGGAGACAGAACGCGTCTCCTTCCTGAGCGATATGACGGCTGTGCGGTCCCATGGTGTTTATACTTGCGTACTATTGTTTGTACAGATGAACGTGGTACCTTCAGGAGTTTGGAAATTGCTCCCAAGGATGAACCAGACTTGTGGAAGTCTTGGCTGATTTCTTTTGATTTTCCCATGATGTCAAGGAAAGAGGCACTGAGTTTGAAGGTAGGCCTTGAAATACATCCACAGGTACACCTCCAATTGACTAAAATGATGTCAATTAGCCTATCAGAAGCTTCTAAAGCCATGTTCTGGAATTTTCCAAGCTGTTTAAAGGCACAATCAACTTAGTGTATGTAAACTTCTGACCCACTGGAATTGTGATACAGTGAATTATAAGTGAAATAATCTGTATGTAAACAATTGTTGGAAAAATGACTTTTGTCATGCATAAAGTAGATGTCCTAAACCGACTTGCCAAAACTATAGTTTGTTAACAAGAAATGTATTGAGTGGTTGAAAAGGGAGTTTTAATGACTCCAACCTAAGTGCATGCAAACTTCCGACTTCAACTGTAGCATCCTTTTAACACTTTATAATTCTTCAACTCTTTATGTAAACGTTATTCAGGTTTTGTCTCACTGAGATAAAACATTTCTTGCAAGATCTTAGTTTAGATCACACCTGATTTTGACTAACTCTCTTTGTCCGTTTCCTCATCTAGGAATCTTCCCGGAACATTCTTCTCACCTATCTATCTGTATGTTCCTCAGATCGAAAGTGTTCAGAGTCTCTTGCTGTGCCCCAGTGTGTTGATTTGTGTGGGCCATGAGCCCTCCCACCCCATCCTTCTGGAGAACTTCCGGAAAAACTCAGACGCCAAACTTCCACGACTGAGTCCAAAGTCTCTTGGACACTCCAACACAGCCAGTGAAGGACAGGAGTCAGAGAAAACTGGTATAAATACAACTCAACAACGTCTTACACTGTCATTACAATAAAAATGTTCTCAATCCTACTACTATGTTACGCAAAACATTTTGTTTGGAACTGTCAGTATCATGGCCATCATAGATATCAATATCATCATTAATCTTCAACAACAAATCTGATCATTCTTGTAAAAGAAAGTTATTGAACTTATTGAAACTTTTTTTATAAACTTTTCTTTTCTTATCAAATTGTCAATCTTCTTAGAAACCTAACTGATCATTTTGTTTTTCTCTCCTTTTAACTAATACAGGCAGCTTAGGACTTGAGACAACGAAAAGTGTCATCCACCCAAGATCTGAATCCAGCAACCGTTCAGCCAGGCACTCCATATCATCTGATAAATCACTGCCACCAATCAACTCTACATCCCCGGCCCATGTTGGCCGTGAAGGCTTGATGGAGGACGACATTGAGAAAAGGGTGCTAGTCAACAAAGATGGCAGCTTGTCAATGGAAATGAAAGTGCGTTTCCGACTACTGAACGACGAGACCCTACATTGGTCCACAGAAATAAAGAAATCAGTCGGAACGACCAACGAATACCTCCAAGGATACCACGACAACTGCTTTCTTCAGCAAGGTTGTACGGAAAGCTGTTCAGAGCCGGAGTCCCTTTCACCAGGCGAGGCTGACGATGCCTACATCACCAAGCCCTATCAGAAGCATCTGCAGGACCCTCACTGTCAGCACTGCTGCGGCCACTGCCAGGACTATGAGATCTGGAAGACCCATATTTCCGGCGGGCATGGGACTGTCCACCACGTGACCTCCTCCAGCTCCAGTGCCTCCTCACACACCATTGTCCATAAAAAAGGTTCGGTGGAGACCATGTCAAGTGAGGAGATCACCGAGCACATGGTGGAGAAGGCTGCTTGCTTCCAACAGACTGTGGAGGAGGGGGGCGACACCACTGTGGAGTACTGCACCATCAGCCGCGGCTGCAGCAAGAGCGAGATGAGCTTGACGACGACGTCCGGCAAGTGTAAGAGTAGGGCTTCCACCCAGGACAAGAGCGAGATCCTTGGCAAGAGCGAGAGCATTGACATTACAACCCAGGCATCGGATAACGATGAGACTGTGGCTGATAGTTCTTCCTCTGCTCCTTCTAAGGAGTCTCAGAGCGAGGTTAGCGTCATGATCACTGATGCAGAGGAAGACGAGCGGCCTGTGTCTGCTGTTAGTCTTTCCTCTCAGATTCTGGCATCGCTCAGGGAAGAACAGGATGATGAGGACGACGACCTTCCGCCAAGTGCTTCGAGAGCGTGTGCATGTTCCCAGAATAGTAACGCCGAGGAGGAGGAGGAGGAGCCCACCAGAAGTGCTGTTTTGAACACAGCAGCAACACCAATACATCACGTATCTCCCAGGCCTCCTAGTAGTAAGGCATCTACTGTGCACTCTAAGTCAGTCAAGGCTGTGTCTCCGGCACCAGCAGATGGACAAGAAGACCAAGAATCAAACAAGTGTAAATGTGAAGCATCTGACGAAGCAGGAGATGCTACGGACGCCGATGACGGAAATGCTGAGACTGCAGTTGAAAAGGAAGCGGGTCAAGAAGGGATCCCTTCAGAGAACACTGAAACCAAAGACATCAAAACAGAGGAGAAGGCAATGAGCTCACTGTCTGTCAAATCAAATGTCTCTACCAGATCCAGGAGGTCCAAAGTTGGGGATTCAGGAGTTCAGGGGGAGAAGGAAGAGTGGTCATCAAGTGCCATGTCAGTCAAATCCAACGCCTCCGCAAAGTCAAGGAAGTCCAATGTTTCAGCTGTAGAAGACGTAGAAGTACGGGAACATCAAACAGACAAAAGATCCTCAAGTGCCATGTCAGTTCAATCAAATGTCTCAACAAGATCTCAGTCCAAAATGTCAGATGTGGCAGCTGAAGAAAACATTACACAAGAAGAAGACGCAAAAACAGCTTCAAGTGCTTTGTCAGTTAAATCGAATGCTATGTACGGTAAGTCTGCTAAGTCTAATGTTTCTGCAAGATCAAAGAAGTCCAAGGATTCAGACCTTTGTCTTGAAGAACCCGAGAGAGCATCCAGTGCTATGTCTGCTAAGTACAATATGTCAGCAAGACACAAGAAATACGACTTTTCAGATGATCCTGCTGCAGAGGAGGAGAGAGCAACTAGTACGATGTCAGCTAAGTCAGCTAAGTCCAATGTTTCAGAAAGAACAAAGGAGTCCAAGGATTCTGACCTTTGTCTTCAAGAACCCGAGAGAGCATCCAGTGCTATGTCTGCTAAGTACAATATGTCGGCAAGACACAAGAAATACGACTTTTCAGATGATCCTGCTGCAGAGGAGGAGAGAGCAGCTAGTGCTATGTCAGCTAAGTCAGCTAAGTCCAATGCTTCAGCTAGATCTATAAAATCTATGGCTTCTGGAGTTCCAGCTGAGGGAAATGCAGAAGACGTAGAAGAAACTGAGAGAGCACCTAGTGCCATGTCTGCTAAGTCTGAAGTTCCTGCTGAACCTGAGGATGAAACTGCAGCTTCAGCTGACGATAACGCAGAAGAGGAAGTGGAGGGAGCTGAGGAGAGGGCACCCAGTGCTATGTCAGCTAAGTTCAATGTCTCTGCAAGATCCAAGAAATCTAAAGCTTCAGAAATTCCTGCTGAAGAAAATGCAGAAGAGGATGTAGGGGAATCTGCTGAACCAGAGGACGAAACAGAGGAACGAGCTCCCAGTGCTATGTCTGCTAAGTCCAATGTTTCAGCAAGATCAAAAAAATCCAATGTTTCTGCAAGATCGGCAAAGTCTAAAGCTTTGGAAGTCCCTCCTATGGAAAATGGAGATGGGGAATTGGAAGAAATTCAAGAGAGGGCACCCAGTGCCATGTCTGCTAAGTCAGCTGAGTCTAATGTTCCTGCAAGATCAAAGAAGTCCAAGGATTCTGAATTTTGTCTTCAAGAACCCGAGAGAGCATCCAGTGCTATGTCTGCTAAGTACAATATGTCGGCAAGACACAAGAAATACAACTTTTCAGATGATCCTGCTGCAGAGGAGGAGAGAGCAGCTAGTGCTATGTCAGCTAAGTCAGCTAAGTCCAATGCTTCAGCTAGATCTATAAAATCTAAGGCTTCTGGAGTTCCAGCTGAGGGAAATGCAGAAGATGTAGAAGAAACTGAGAGAGCACCTAGTGCCATGTCTGCTAAGTCTGAAGTTCCTGCTGAACCTGAGGATGAAACTGCAGCTTCAGCTGACGATAACGCAGAAGAGGAAGTGGAGGGAGCTGAGGAGAGGGCACCCAGTGCTATGTCAGCTAAGTCCAATGTCTCTGCAAGATCCAAGAAATCTAAAGCTTCAGAAATTCCTGCTGAAGAAAATGCAGAAGAGGATGTAGGGGAATCTGCTGAACCAGAGGACGAAACAGAGGAACGAGCTCCCAGTGCTATGTCTGCTAAGTCCAATGTTTCAGCAAGATCAAAAAAATCCAATGTTTCTGCAAGATCGGCAAAGTCTAAAGCTTTGGAAGTTCCTCCTATGGAAAATGGAGACGAGGAATTGGAAGAAATTCAAGAGAGAGCACCCAGTGCCATGTCTGCTAAGTCAGCTGAGTCTAATGTTCCTGCAAGATCAAAGAAGTCCAAGGATTCTGAATTTTGTCTTCAAGAACCCGAGAGAGCATCCAGTGCTATGTCTGCTAAGTACAATATGTCGGCAAGACACAAGAAATACGACTTTTCAGATGATCCTGCTGCAGAGGAGGAGAGAGCAGCTAGTAGGATGTCTGCTAAGTCAGCTAAGTCCAATGTTTCAGAAAGATCGAAGAAGTCCAAGGATTCTGACCTTTGTCTTGAAGAACCCGAGAGAGCATCCAGTGCTATGTCTGCTAAGTACAATATGTCAGCAATACACAAGAAATACGACTTGTCAGATGATCCTGCTGCAGAGGAGGAGAGAGCAGCTAGTACGATGTCTGCCAAGTCAGCTAAGTCCAATGTTTCAGCAAGATCGACAAAATCTAAAGCTTCTGGAGTTCCTTTTGAAGTGGAAGTGGAGGCTTCAGAAGTTCCTGCTGAGGAAACCGCTAAAGAAAAAGTAGAAGCTGAGGAAAGAGCACCGAGCGCTATGTCTGCCAAGTCAGCTAAGTCTAATGTTTCAGCGAGATCCAAGAAATCCAGAGCTTATGAAGTTCCTGCTGAAGAAGAGGATCCAAATGAAGAGAGAGCACCCAGTGCTATGTCTGCTAAATCTAATGCTACTGCAAAATCAAAGAAATCCAATGTATTTGCAAGGTCAGAAAAGTCTAAAGCTTTAGAAGTTCCTCCTGTGGAAAATGAAGACAAAGAATTTAGAGAAATTGAAGAAAGAGCACCTAGTGCCATGTCTGCTAAGTCAGCTAAGTCTAATATTTCTGCAAGATCAAAGAAGTCCAAAGATTCTGACCTTTGTCTTCAAGAACCCGAGAGAGCATCCAGTGCTATGTCTGCTAAGTACAATATGTCGGCAAGACACAAGAAATACGACTTTTCAGATGATCCTGCTGCAGAGGAGGAGAGAGCAGCTAGTGCTATGTCAGCTAAGTCAGCTAAGTCCAATGCTTCAGCTAGATCTATAAAATCTAAGGCTTCTGGAGTTCCAGCTGAGGGAAATGCAGAAGACGTGAAGAAACTGAGAGAGCACCTAGTGCCATGTCTGCTAAGTCTGAAGTTCCTGCTGAACCTGAGGATGAAACTGCAGCTTCAGCTGACGATAACGCAGAAGAGGAAGTGGAGGGAGCTGAGGAGAGGGCACCCAGTGCTATGTCAGCTAAATCAGCTAAGTCCAATGTCTCTGCAAGATCCAAGAAATCTAAAGCTTCAGAAATTCCTGCTGAAGAAAATGCAGAAGAGGATGTAGGGGAATCTGCTGAACCAGAGGACGAAACAGAGGAACGAGCTCCCAGTGCTATGTCTGCTAAGTCCAATGTTTCAGCAAGATCAAAAAAATCCAATGTTTCTGCAAGATCGGCAAAGTCTAAAGCTTTGGAAGTCCCTCCTATGGAAAATGGAGATGGGGAATTGGAAGAAATTCAAGAGAGGGCACCCAGTGCCATGTCTGCTAAGTCAGCTGAGTCTAATGTTCCTGCAAGATCAAAGAAGTCCAAGGATTCTGAATTTTGTCTTCAAGAACCCGAGAGAGCATCCAGTGCTATGTCTGCTAAGTACAATATGTCGGCAAGACACAAGAAATACAACTTTTCAGATGATCCTGCTGCAGAGGAGGAGAGAGCAGCTAGTACGATGTCTGCTAAGTCAGCTAAGTCCAATGTTTCAGAAAGATCGAAGAAGTCCAAGGATTCTGACCTTTGTCTTGAAGAACCCGAGAGAGCATCCAGTGCTATGTCTGCCAAGTCAGCTAAGTCCAATGTTTCAGCAAGATCGACAAAATCTAAAGCTTCTGGAGTTCCTTTTGAAGTGGAAGTGGAGGCTTCAGAAGTTCCTGCTGAGGAAACCGCTAAAGAAAAAGTAGAAGCTGAGGAAAGAGCACCGAGCGCTATGTCTGCCAAGTCAGCTAAGTCTAATGTTTCAGCGAGATCCAAGAAATCCAGAGCTTATGAAGTTCCTGCTGAAGAAGAGGATCCAAATGAAGAGAGGGAACCCAGTGCTATGTCTGCTAAATCTAATGCTACTGCAAAATCAAAGAAATCCAATGTATTTGCAAGGTCAGAAAAGTCTAAAGCTTTAGAAGTTCCTCCTGTGGAAAATGAAGACAAAGAATTTAGAGAAATTGAAGAAAGAGCACCTAGTGCCATGTCTGCTAAGTCAGCTAAGTCTAATATTTCTGCAAGATCAAAGAAGTCCAAAGATTCTGACCTTTGTCTTCAAGAACCCGAGAGAGCATCCAGTGCTATGTCTGCTAAGTACAATATGTCGGCAAGACACAAGAAATACAACTTTTCAGATGATCCTGCTGCAGAGGAGGAGAGAGCAGCTAGTACGATGTCTGCTAAGTCAGCTAAGTCCAATGTTTCAGAAAGATCGAAGAAGTCCAAGGATTCTGACCTTTGTCTTGAAGAACCCGAGAGAGCATCCAGTGCTATGTCTGCCAAGTCAGCTAAGTCCAATGTTTCAGCAAGATCGACAAAATCTAAAGCTTCTGGAGTTCCTTTTGAAGTGGAAGTGGAGGCTTCAGAAGTTCCTGCTGAGGAAACCGCTAAAGAAAAAGTAGAAGCTGAGGAAAGAGCACCGAGCGCTATGTCTGCCAAGTCAGCTAAGTCTAATGTTTCAGCGAGATCCAAGAAATCCAGAGCTTATGAAGTTCCTGCTGAAGAAGAGGATCCAAATGAAGAGAGAGCACCCAGTGCTATGTCTGCTAAATCTAATGCTACTGCAAAATCAAAGAAATCCAATGTATTTGCAAGGTCAGAAAAGTCTAAAGCTTTAGAAGTTCCTCCTGTGGAAAATGAAGACAAAGAATTTAGAGAAATTGAAGAAAGAGCACCTAGTGCCATGTCTGCTAAGTCAGCTAAGTCTAATATTTCTGCAAGATCAAAGAAGTCCAAAGATTCTGACCTTTGTCTTCAAGAACCCGAGAGAGCATCCAGTGCTATGTCTGCTAAGTACAATATGTCGGCAAGACACAAGAAATACGACTTTTCAGATGATCCTGCTGCAGAGGAGGAGAGAGCAGCTAGTGCTATGTCAGCTAAGTCAGCTAAGTCCAATGCTTCAGCTAGATCTATAAAATCTAAGGCTTCTGGAGTTCCAGCTGAGGGAAATGCAGAAGACGTAGAAGAAACTGAGAGAGCACCTAGTGCCATGTCTGCTAAGTCTGAAGTTCCTGCTGAACCTGAGGATGAAACTGCAGCTTCAGCTGACGATAACGCAGAAGAGGAAGTGGAGGGAGCTGAGGAGAGGGCACCCAGTGCTATGTCAGCTAAATCAGCTAAGTCCAATGTCTCTGCAAGATCCAAGAAATCTAAAGCTTCAGAAATTCCTGCTGAAGAAAATGCAGAAGAGGATGTAGGGGAATCTGCTGAACCAGAGGATGAAACAGAGGAACAAGCTCCCAGTGCTATGTCTGCTAAGTCCAATGTTTCAGCAAGATCAAAAAAATCCAATGTTTCTGCAAGATCGGCAAAGTCTAAAGCTTTGGAAGTCCCTCCTATGGAAAATGGAGATGGGGAATTGGAAGAAATTCAAGAGAGAGCACCCAGTGCCATGTCTGCTAAGTCAGCTGAGTCTAATGTTCCTGCAAGATCAAAGAAGTCCAAGGATTCTGAATTTTGTCTTCAAGAACCCGAGAGAGCATCCAGTGCTATGTCTGCTAAGTACAATATGTCGGCAAGACACAAGAAATACAACTTTTCAGATGATCCTGCTGCAGAGGAGGAGAGAGCAGCTAGTACGATGTCAGCTAAGTCAGCTAAGTACAATGTTTCAGGAAGATCGAAGAAGTCCAAGGATTCTGACTTTTGTCTTGAAGAACCCGAGAGAGCATCCAGTGCTATGTCTGCTAAGTACAATATGTCAGCACGACACAAGAAATACGACTTTTCAGATGATCCTGCTGCAGAGGAGGAGAGAGCAGCTAGTACAATGTCAGCTAAGTCAGCCATGTCAAATGCTTCAGCTAGATCTATAAAATCTAAGGCTTCTGGAGTTCCTGCTGAACCTGAGGATGAAACTCCAGCTCCAGCTGATGATAACAGAGAAGAGGAAGTGGAGGTAGCTGAGGAGAGAGCTCCCAGTGCTATGAAGTCCAATGTTTCATCAAGATCCCAAAAATCCAATGTTTCTGCAAGATCGGAAAAGTCTAAAGCTTCGGAAGTTCCTCCTGAAGTGGAAGTGGAGGTTTCAGAAGTTCCTGCTGAAGAAACCATTGAATGTGAAGTAGGGGAAACTGAAGAGAGAGCACTGAGCGCTGTGTCAGCTAAGTCTAATATCTTTGCAAGATCCAGGAAGTCAACAGTGTCTGAAGTTCCTGCTGAAAAAGAGGATCAAACCGAGAGAACAGCTAGCGCTATATCTGCTAAATCCAAAGTTCCAACAGATGATACTGCTCAACCTGAGGATGAAACAGAAGAGAGAGCGCCGAGGGCTATGTCTACTAAATCAAATATCTCAGCAAGATCTAAGAAACCTGACCATGAAACAGAGGAGCGATCACCCAGCGTTGTATCAGCTAAGTCACATGTATCTGCAAGATCAAGGAAGTCCAACGTTTCTGAAGTTCCTGCTGCAGAGCAGGTAGAGGAACATGTGGAAAAAGCAACAAGTGCTGTGTCGGCTAAGTCTCCAAGATCAGCCGGAACCCACGCATCAGACAGAACCCACACATCAGCCAGGATCCACGGATCAGACAGAACCCACGCATCAGCCAGGATCCACGGATCAGACAGGATCCACACATCAGACACATGTATTTACTGTAACTCCAAACCCAAAGATAGCAGAAGTGCTGAAGTGATTGAGAATAGGATAACTGCTGAAGTGACTGAGAATAGCATAATTGCGGAAGTGACTGAGAGACCTAAAAGCAACATGTCCAATGCGTCGTCCCACCTGCAAGTGAAAGGACAAAAATACAAAAACTATACGGATGATGCCAAAAGCGACAAAGGGAGTGATATTTCAATGAAGACAAACAGATCAAAGACTGCCACTAGAGATCATGTAGACACTCCCAGACCTAACTCTGTTGCGTCAGATAGTCATCTCACTCCTACTCCACCGCACTGCGCACCAACCCCTAGAAAAATTAAAAAACCTGGTATTCTACTTAGTGTCTTGAGTGACAGTAACAAGTTACACACAGCAGATCTAAGGAAGGAGAGCTCTAACATCTTATGCGATGGCCTCTTAGACGCGACAGACAGGAATGTCAGTGACAACAAAAGTGACAAGAGCAGCAAGTGCAAACACAGGAAAGGGGTTTCCTCTCGCAGTTCCTCCCTACAGTTGCTGGAAGGAGATGTCTCTGAGCTGGTTCCCTCCAATCTACCAAACGCCTCTCCAACAGAGGTGGTGAATGAGTGGCTTAAGAAAATACCATCCGACAGTGTGATGTACGACATTGGGGACGAATTCAGTGACAGAGGCCATTCACCGGAGCTGGAACCAAAGGAAAAACCGAATGGGACGGAGGAGATTGATGTCACTGCTGTGTGTGAGACTCAAAAAGAAAAGGAAGAGCCCAAAGAGACAGCAGCCAACCATGTGGCTGATGGTGAGGAGCCAGCAGAGACCCCACCTGAGACCCCACCTGAGACCCCACCAGAGGGCACCGCTCCACAGGAAGACATATCAAAGAGCTTTCACTCCTCGGTGCAGGTGATGAAAGTACTGTTGAGTCCCAAGCTTGACCGGTGTCACAGCTTACCTGAAGTTTCCCCAGTGTACGGACGTAAACTGAGCACCTCAGCCAGAGGTCTCCTGGATTGCCTCGCAAAGCTGCAGTTGATAGACTTTGATTCCAACGACGATGCAAATGCCAAGGAAGCAAGGTACAGAGAGCTAATGAACATCCTCCAGTCCCTTTGGTTGTGTGACCCTGCAGAGAATCAAAAGACACAGCAGAATGGCTGTGATCAACACTCTGTGGACGGTGACACCAAAGCAAGGTCCTCCTCTGGGGTGGACGTCAGCAGTGGCTCAACAGGCTCAGGTAAGAGCTCAGGTGGTTTGGCTCAGGCACCGAACGCAGAGGGGGAAGCATTGCTGAGGGTACAAGAAGTTGACGAAACTGCAGAGGAACAGGAAAACCCAGAGTCCTCAATCCCTATGTCTGATCCAGCCACTCCGGACGTAGCCACTCAGATCCAATGGACCACAGAGGAAGGAGGAGGAGAAGGAGGAACAGCAGTGGAAGAAGAGAAACAAAAAGACGAAGACATCCCGGCGTCTGATGACACCATTAGAAATGAAAGTCTGAGAGAATTACCGGAAACACCCCCATCTTCCAACAAGAGCTCAGACCCTCGAGAGGACACAAGCTCTGGCTCTCCTCCGTCTGTCCAAAGGGAACAACTAGCCAAAAAGGTTTCCCTGGATCCTGATCCTGTCTGGGTCTTGAAGTTACTGAACAAACTAGAGAAGCAGTTCATGACACATTATGTGGATGCCATGGCTGAGTTCAAGGTTCGCTGGAACTTGGACGACAGCGGACATCTCGATGCCATGATAGCCGAACTGAAAGACGATGTGCATAGGAGGATACAATTAAGCATTGACAGAGAACTAAGGAAGATCCACGGTCGGGGTGGAATACCAAGACCACCCAAAGAAGAATTGTCACAAGAATCAAGTGCGCAAACCGAGACGAGGCGAAGAAGACTGAAGGTTGTGCGCAACCAGTCTATTGATTACCGAGAGGAGAAAAGCGACGATGCAACCGGCACTTCTTTCAGTGACCAACGGAGTGATGATGAATATTGCCCTTGTGAAACATGTATAAAAAAGAAATTGGAATTAGGGCCACTGCTTCCTGCAGAAGTTCTGCATACTGCTCCAGTCATGATGGCTTTTGATCTGAAGTCAATCCTCCAGTTGAAAAAGGACCTTACTCCAAAGACACAAGAAGTTGATGCTACTGTTGACACTGAAGCTATGGATGAAGCCACAGTAGTGAAAACTAGTGTTATACGTGCATTGGATTTAAAGTCAATTCTCCAGTTGAAAAAGGACAATCCTCCACAGATACAAGAAGAAGTCGATGTTACAGACGAGACTGGAGGTATAGATGAAGCCAAAGCAGCGGGAAATCTTGTTGAAAATGTTATCAACAAGGCTAAGAAAAAGGCGGAGGAATCACAAGAACAGGAAGATGCTGAAAAGGATGATGAAATGGGTGATGAAGCTGAGGCAGCAGTAGAAGAGACAGCTAAAGATGAAGCAGGAGAAGAAGAGGAAGCTGATATTGCTGAAGATGAAGAAACTTTTGACGCAGAAACTCCAGAAGATGACGCAGGAGAAGAAGAAACTGCTGAAGCAGAGACAGCAGCAGATGACGAAACGGCAGGAGAAGAGGACAATGCTGAAGTAGAGACAGCTGACGAAGAAACAGAAGAAGCAGAGACAGCAGCAGATGACGAAATGGCAGGAGAAGAGGACAATGCTGAAGTAGAGACAGCTGACGAAGAAACAGAAGAAGCAGCAGCAGAGGAAGAAACTGATGAAGCGGAAACTGTTATAGCAGCAGGATCAACAGCAGAAGAAGTGGAGAGCGCTGAAGCAGAGACAGCCGAGGATGAAGCAGGAGAAGACAAGGAAGCTGAAGTAGAGGGAGAAGAGACAGCAGAAGATGAAGCAGAAGATGACACTGTTGAAGCTGAGAGTGCCAAAGTAGAGTCAACCGAAGATGAAACTGCTGGAGAAGACGAGACTGTTGGAGAGGAGGAGAGTGCTGAGGCAGAGACAGCAGGAGAGGAGGAAGCTGAAACTGCGACAGTTGAAGAGGAAACTACAGGAGAGGAGGAGGCTGTAGTTGAAACAACTGGTGATGAGTCGGCACTAACTGAAACTGCAGGAGAAGAAACAGCACTAGCTGAAACTGCAGGGGAAGAGACAGCTGACGACGAAACAGCAGGAGAGGAAGAGAGTGCTGAAGCTGAGACAGCTGAGGGAGAAGAGCAGACAGCCAGAGATGAAACAGGAGAAGATGAGGCTGAAAACGCAGGAGAAGAGTCGGCAGAACCTGAAACAGCAGACGAAGAAGAGACTGCCGAAGCAGAGGCTGCTGAAGATGAAGGAGCAGGAAATGGAGCTGAAGCTGAAGCTGAGGAGGATGTGGAAAAAGAGGAAGCTGAAAAAGAAGAGAAAATAGAGCCAGAGAAAAAGGATGCAGCAGAAGACGAGGCTGCTGCTGAGGAAGAACAGGAGGAAGCTGAAGAGGAAGTTGAGGAGGAGCAGGAGGAAGATGAGGAGGATACAGCTAAAAACTATGCTGCTCCTGAGGAAGAGCCAGCCGATGAGGCGGATGATGTCACAAGCAAAGGACAGTCTGAAGACGACAGTGATGGCGATGGACCTTCTGGGACATCTGAGACGAGCCTACATAGCCAGCCAACCAAATCTTCCATGGAATCCCAACCAGGCTCGCTGGACGAAATCCTGGATGAAGAGGCAGAGAGAGAGTCCAACAGCGAGAAGAGTTCACAGACAGGGTCTGGGATATGCTCGGGCCACCACCTCTCTGTGAAGAGAAGGCAGATGTACCTTATGGACAAAGAGAAAGAGAGCAGAGTGTCAGAAGTCACAGAGTCAGTCAGCGAGGTTCTCGAGCGACAAGTCGTCTCCCCAAAGAAGAAGACTCCAAAGAAGTCTCCGGCAAGATCTGTCAAGTCAAGCAAGGCCAAAGAGAGTGATATTGATCAAGACGATCTTGATTTCTAAAACTTCACTCTTCAAACTTAATTTACAGTATTTTGCTTGTAAAAAAAAAATTGGTCAATGTTTATATAACCTCCCCATTTTACCACATTCCTGCCTGCATATGCCTTTTATACCTCCCGTGTGCAATGCCGGTGATGAGTGGTAGTAGTGGTGGTTATTTTATTAAATACATTGAATATACACCATCAAAAAGAATTCCATTATTAGTTAGTTCAGGTAGGTTCTAAGAAACATTATACGACTAATAACAAAAAGAAGAATAGAATAGCATATTTTGAGTTTAGATACCTCCAAATGAATGAAATCAATAGTTCATTATTTTGTTAGTTAAAGACACACCTACCTGATCACAGTCAACACACACATATTTTACGGTAAGACTGTAATGGAATATGGAATATGGAATAAAATAATAATAATAATTTCCCCGCACAACTTGAGTCATGGGGAAAAAAAGGGGGACCTTTTGAAGCAGAGCCCAAGCCCATGCCTTTTTGTTCCAAGTTTCGTCTCTTTCCTACCCTCACTCCACTTTGTTAGGCGGCAAGCGTAGGGGCTTACCTTGACAGTATCTGCATCATGATACCAATAGAAAATAATAGCATACCTATTTTCAAAAGCATGTGAGTCTCATGTTCATATCTCACAACTCTAAAAGCGTATAGGCTTTACGCGATCGAGCAAGGTAATAGTCCTACTATTGATTTAGGCTACATTATTAGATGCTAAATGTTTCTGATCAGTGATAGATGAGCTATACCTCCATTTATTTTCCCAGCCAGAGAATTAACCAGATCACATTGATCGATACAAGTCAGTGAAGTAACAGGCTTTTGTTTGGGTGTAAGGCTACTAAGGGCTTGATAAACTACATATACTGTATAACATGCTGGCAAAATGTTCTGATAAATCAGCCAACTAGACTAAATGTTCTGATAAATCAGCCAACTAGACTAAATGTTCTGATAAATCAGCCAACTAGACTAAATGTTCTGATAAATCAGCCAACTAGACTAAATGCTCTGATAAATCAGCCAACTAGACTAAATGTTCTGATAAATCAGCCAACTAGACTAAATGTTCTGATAAATCAGCCAACTAGGCTAAATGTTCTGATAAATCAGCCAACTAGACTAAATGTTCTGATAAATCAGCCAACTAGACTAAATGTTCTGATAAATCAGCCAACTAGACTAAATGCTCTGATAAATCAGCCAACTAGACTAAATGTTCTGATAAATCAGCCAACTAGACTAAATGCTCTGATAAATCAGCCAACTAGACTAAATGTTCTGATAAATCAGCCAACTAGACTAAATGCTATGATAAATCAGCCAACTAGACTAAAGGTTCTGATAAATCAGCCAACTAGACTAAATGTTCTGATAAATCAGCCAACTAGACTAAATGTTCTGATAAATCAGCCAACTAGACTAAATGTTCTGATAAATCAGCCAACTAGACTAAATGTTCTGATAAATCAGCCAACTAGACTAAATGCTCTGATAAATCAGCCAACTAGACTAAATGTTCTGATAAATCAGCCAACTAGACTAAATGTTCTGATAAATCAGCCAACTAGGCTAAATGTTCTGATAAATCAGCCAACTAGGCTAAATGCTCTGATAAATCAGCCAACTAGACTAAATGCTCTGATAAATCAGCCAACTATGCTAAATGCTCTGATAAATCAGCCAACTAGGCTAAATGCTCTGATAAATCAGCCAACTAGACTAAATGTTCTGATAAATCAGCCAACTAGGCTAAATGCTCTGATAAATCAGCCAACTAGACTAAATGCTCTGATAAATCAGCCAACTATGCTAAATGCTCTGATAAATCAGCCAACTAGGCTAAATGCTCTGATAAATCAGCCAACTAGACTAAATGTTCTGATAAATCAGCCAACTAGACTAAATGCTATGATAAATCAGCCAACTAGACTAAATGTTCTGATAAATCAGCCAACTAGACTAAATGTTCTGATAAATCAGCCAACTAGACTAAATGTTCTGATAAATCAGCCAACTAGACTAAATGTTCTGATAAATTAGCCAACTAGACTAAATGTTCTGATAAATCAGCCAACTAGACTAAATGCTCTGATAAATCAGCCAACTAGACTAAATGTTCTGATAAATCAGCCAACTAGACTAAATGCTCTGATAAATCAGCCAACTAGACTAAATGTTCTGATAAATCAGCCAACTAGACTAAATGTTCTGATAAATCAGCCAACTAGACTAAATGTTCTGATAAATCAGCCAACTAGACTAAATGCTCTGATAAATCAGCCAACTAGACTAAATGTTCTGATAAATCAGCCAACTAGACTAAATGCTCTGATAAATCAGCCAACTAGACTAAATGCTCTGATAAATCAGCCAACTAGACTAAATGTTCTGATAAATCAGCCAACTAGACTAAATGTTCTGATAAATCAGCCAACTAGACTAAATGCTCTGATAAATCAGCCAACTAGACTAAATGTTCTGATAAATCAGCCAACTAGACTAAATGCTCTGATAAATCAGCCAACTAGACTAAATGTTCTGATAAATCAGCCAACTAGACTAAATGCTCTGATAAATCAGCCAACTAGACAAGATGATCATGAGCATCACTCACCTCAACTTAGCTAACATTTCCCCAGCCTAATTGTAGCCTAACCAATATCCAAACGGAGACTCAGTGAAAACACAAATCTGACATTGATTTATCAAGACGAGTCCCAACACGTCTCAAATTAGTGCGTTGGCGCTGTCCCATTCAAAACGGTGCTGAAATTACAGTGCATTCGGAAGGTATTCAGACCCCTTGACTTTTTCCACATTTTGTTACGTTACAGCCTTATTCTAAAATGTATTTAAAAAAATGTATTACAAATTAATAACCTTATTTACATAAGTATTCAGACCCTTTGCTGTGAGACTTGAAATTGAGCTCAGGTGCATCCTGTTTCAATTGATCATCCTTGAGCTGTTTCTACAACTTGATAGGAGTCCACCTATAGTAAATTTTGGACATGATTTGGAAAGGCACACACCTGTCTATGTAAGGTCCCACAGTTGACAGTGCATGTCAGAGCAAAAACCAAGCCATTAGGTCGAAGAAATTGTCCGTAAAACTCAGAAACAGGATTGTGTCAAGGCACAGATCTGGGGCAGGGTACCAAAAAATGTCTGCAACATTGAAGGTCCCCAAGAACACAGTGGCCTCCATCATTCTTAAATGGAAGAAGTTTGGAACCACCAAGACTCTTCCTAGAGCTGGCCGCCCGGCCAAACTGGGCAATCGGGGGAGAAGGGCCTTGGTCTGGGAGGTGACCAAGAACCCAATGGTCACTCTGACAGAACTCCAGAGTTCCTCTGTGGAGATGGGAGAACCTTCCGGAAGGACAATCATCTCTGCTGCACTCCACCAATCGGGCCTTTATGGTAGAGTGGCCAGACGGGAGCTACTCTGGTCTGATGAAACCAAGATTGAACTCTTTGGCCTAAATGCCATGCATCACGCCTGGAGGAAACCTGGCACCATCCCTACGGTGAAGCATGGTGGTGGCAGCATCATGCTGTGGGGATGTTTTTCAGTGTCAGGGACTGGGAGAATAGTTAGGATCGAGGGAAAGATGAAATGAGCAAAGTACAGAGAGTTCCTTGATGAAAACCTGCTCCCGAGCGCTCGGGACCTCAGACTGGGGAGAAGGTTCACCTTCCAACAGGAAAACGACCCTACGCACACAGCCAAGACAACGCAGGAGTGGCTTCGGGACAAGTCTCTGAATGTTCTTTAGTTGCCCAGCCAGAGCCCAGGTTTGAACCCGATTAAACATTTCTGGAGAGACCTGAAAATAGCTGTGCAGCGACGCTCCCCATCCAACATGACAGAGTTTGAGAGGATCTCCAGAGATTAATGGGAGAAACTCCCCGAATACAGTACTGAGTAAAGGGTTTGAATATTTATGTAAATGTGATATTTCAGTTTTTAATTTTTAATACATTTTCAAAAAAATCTAAAAACCTGTTTTTGCTTTGTCATTATGGGGTATTGTGTGTAGATTGATGAGGGGGAAAAACAATTTAATCAATTTTAGAATAAGGCTGTAACGTAACAAAATGGGGGAAAAGTCAAGGGGTCTGAATACTTTCCGAATGCACTGTATCTAGTTGACCACACTATTGGCTATTGCTTCAAATGTATAACAATTGGATGACTTTGGGATATTTAGAAAGCAGCAATTTGATACATGCCTTCAATTGATTTAACCTACTTTATTCCATTATTTTGGTCATTCAGTGATATTTATCCCCACAGTAATTCTTCATGAAACCATCCAGTTGTGGTTAAGAAAACAGTGCATGCTTAGTGGTGGGCTATGCGAAGAGATGGGTGAAGTGACATGCCTTGCAAAGGTTAGAACTGCCAGGAGGATGGTTAACAGGCACTGCCTAGCAACTATCAAACGTTTTAGAGTGTAGTGCGTGCCAATACCACCTCAGCATTAAGGCTACATTTCATACTAAGCCATAGACAGAACTTACCCGAAATGATTACTAGGTCATTAGGAGCAAATGAAAGTTTCGGCTTCGATATTGGAAATACCTTTAAGGAAAAGCTGAAGTTTGCTGTATGGTAAAGTTGGCAGAAAAACGTCTTGGTTTGAAAGGGATGATAGAATTGTTGATAATGATCCATCACTTTATCAAATAATGATCCATTACTTGATCAAATATTGATCCAAGCACTTGATCAAATAATGATCCATCACTTGATCAAATATTGATCCATCCCTTGATCAAATAATGATCCATCACTTGATCAAATAATGATCCAAGCACTTTATTTCAGTACTACTACCGTGATTGCACATGTCACACGTCACACGGCACACGTCACATGGCACAGGAAAGTTATGCAAAAAAAATGAATCTTTTAAAACTTGAAATATGCTAACTGAATTTAGTCAAATTCTCTGTTTTTTTTCACAGAACAGAAAAAATATATTTTTATGGAAGATTATTTAAACTTGTTTATATTGTTTATTTTTTATAAACTATTTTACGTTTGAGTGGTTTTAGTGCACTAATCAACTATAACTGTAATGAATAGAATAATGAATTGTTGAAATAAATGTTTTTATTCTACTCAACTATTAATAAGCCTTAGCCCTAAGGAGCTACATGTAATTAACTGCAAATGGAGCAATAGGTTTATACATTATGTACTGTATATGTGAAACTTGAATGCAAAAGGAAGTACCTCAAGCACAATATATATATATATATATATATATATATATATATATATTATATTTTTGGGCAACATTCTTTGTTGCCTGAACAACTATGAACACATACCATGTAGCTTGAAGCTATACATTCCAAATGTATGCATGTTATGTTCAGTATGTATGAAATAGATAATGTATGTAATTAATCTAATTTAAAGTTTTCTTTTAATCAGATTGCTGTGGCTTCGAATGATCAAAATGAACATCATATGTTTGAGATAACATGTATTTTTGTTGTTGATGGAATTGCACTAACTATTTTAACAGAGACTTTTTGACGATAGCCTACAATACTTAAACTATTTAAACTACAATCACTATTTTATTTATTTTTTGTGGAAACAGGTTGTTGACCCACAGTTTTTTGTCACTTAATCACTTGACCATAAAATTTTGTATATTCCTCCTGACATGCATAACCTCTATGGTTAAAATAAGATAAAATGCCACTTTAGGTGCAAACCCATTAAATACACACATTGGATGCGTTCTACAATCTGAAAATATATGGCCTTGGATGCTTCTTAAATAACATCAGTGAAAGCTTCTTATACCACCATTTTCCATTTATTCACCGCACAAGACTGAACGCCAGCGTCAAATAGAAATGAAGACAAACCTAGAGAAGCAACAACACCCTGAGTCCATGATAGAAATGAAGAGAAACCTAGAGAAGCAACAACACCCTGAGTCCATGATAGAAATGAAGAGAAACCTAGAGAAGCAACAACACCCTGAGTCCATGATAGAAATGAAGACAAACCTAGAGAAGCAACAACACCCTGAGTCCATGATAGAAATGAAGACAAACCTAGAGAAGCAACAACACCCTGAGTCCATGATTCTCCCATTGTAGAAAAGCCAAACGGCACTGCACCTACAGGATATCAAAAACCAAGTGGCAATATATATCTATATATTTTAAAATATAAATATAATATATTTTATAGAGTGTTTGTATCAAATTAAGTTATTGAATGTTTCCCCATGTGTTCTTCTGTGCTGTATTCATCCCGTATGAAAATATATTTTCTCAGTTTATTATGGTATATTATCTACTGATATGGTTTATGAAATAAAATATATTTAAGATAAGGACTTGTTTATTAATTTATTGATTCATTTTTATTAATTAATTCATATATTCATTAATTTCTTGATTCATTTTTATTAATTAATTCATATATTCATTAATTTCTTGTACTTTTCTCTTTACTCATTAATTTGCCATAGGTCAACCACGGGCCAATCATAGATCAACCATAGGCCAACCATAGATCAACCATAGGCCAACCATAGATCAACCATAGGCCAGCCGTAAGACAACCATAGGTCAACCATGGGCCAATCATAGGACAACCATAGGCCAACCATAGATCAACCATAGGCCAGCCGTAAGACAGCCATAGGTCCTTCGATTGGCCCATGGTTGACCTATGGCTGTCTTACGGCTGGCCTATGGTTGATCTATGGTTGGCCTGTGGTTGTCCTATGATTGGCCCATGGTTGACCTATGGCTGTCTTACGGTTGGCCTATGGTTGATCTATGGTTGGCCTGTGGTTGTCCTATGATTGGCCCATGGTTGACCTATGGCTGTCTTACGGCTGGCCTATTGTTGACCCGAATGGTTGTCTTAAGGCTGGCTTATGATTGGCCTATGGTTGACCTATGGTTGTCTTACGGCTGGCCTATGGTTGTCCTGATGGTTTTCCTATTGTTGTCCTATGGCTAATATTTCATGAGAAAAGGATACCACGGCCTTGTCGAAATACTCCAAAATATTCAATACTGTATATCACTCTATGACATTCATGACACAATAAATAACGCCTCCTGAAAATCATTCAAGGTGAAAATCAGTAAACTATTAATAATGCGGCCTAACACTATGGAAACTGCTAGTATATAGGACCATGTATATAGAACCACGTAACACTATGGAAACTGCTAGTATATAGGACCATGTATATAGAACCACGTAACACTATGGAAACTGCTAGTATATAGGACCATGTATATAGAACCACGTAACACTATGGAAACTGCTAGTATATAGGACCATGTATATAGAACCACGTTACACTATGGAAACTGCAAGTATATAGGACCATGTATATAGAACCACGTAACACTATGGAAACTGCTAGTATATAGGACCATGTATATAGAACCACGTTACACTATGGAAACTGCTAGTATATAGGACCATGTATATAGAACCACGTAACACTATGGAAACTGCTAGTATATAGGACCATGTATATAGAACCACGTAACACTATGGAAACTGCTAGTATATAGGACCATGTATATAGAACCAAGTTACACTATGGAAACTGCTAGTATGTAGGACCATGTAACATAATGGAAACTGATAGTATATAGGACCATGTAACACTGGAAACTGCTAGTATATAGGACCATGTAACACTATGGAAACTGATAGTAAATAGGACCATGTCTATAGGACCTGTGGCGTACAGCGGGTCAGCCACCAGGGGGAGACTCGTCGAGGCCTGGTGACAGATGGAATATACATCACGTGGCGATGGCTACATCTACTGGACGTGCCAGGTCTCGACCGGCTCTCCAGCCAGGACTAAATGGGGCTGATTGTGGTTGGTGAATAATCAAGGGCTGATTACTCACCAGCTCTGCAAGTCCTATAAAGCTGCCAGAAGGGCAGCACACAGGTAGACTGGGGGAAGAAAGGACTCTCATATAGCTGGAGGGACGGTGACAGAAGTAAGGGCAGCACACAGGGAGACTGGGGGAAGAAAGGACTCCCGTATAGCTGGAGGGACGGTGACAGAAGTAAGAGGAGTGAGTTCAGTTTTTGATCCCCACAGGATACAGCAAGACCCAGAAGACGGTAACCCAGAGAGGGTCTCATGGGGGAGATCTATTCTTTTCTTTTTGAAATTATTATTGAGCTAATGAGCTAATCCTACTTTGTCCGTGTGTGATCTGTGTAAACGTCTTGACCCAACCCCCTGGTCTGCCACAAGTGGTGGAGAATGCGGGCAACCTGATAACGTGGTCAGATCAGGGTTGACGTTTACACAGCATCAGCATGGACGAGTTGTTAGCTCAGTTCGTCCGGGCCCAACAAGCACAACAGGCGGTTCAGGAACAGCGACAACAAAACGTCCGCCTCGTGGAGGAAATCAGGAAGCTGCAAGGAGGAGCGTCTCCTGAATCACATCCCAACCAGTTCTTACTCAAGCTAACGGTAGACGATGACATCAAAACATACCTCTGTACGTTTGAACGGACAGCGCTACGGGAAGGATGGCCAAGACCAAAGTGGGCAAGTCTGATGGCCCCGTTCCTCTCTGGGAATGCCCAAATGGCATATTGGGACCTGAATGACGAACAGGCGGCTAACTACGACGGACTCAAACGGGAGATACTCAGCCGCTGCGGGTACAGCCTGGCCCATCGGGCTCAAAGGTTCCACGACTGGAGGTTCGTACCCGACGCGTCCCCACGAACCCAGATGAGCGGCCTACTGCGCGTCACCAGGGCATGGCTCCTAACCGACGTATCCACCCTCTCCATCCTCGACAAAGTGGTCCTGGATTGCTTCTTAAGGGCGCTACCCCACGACATGACCTTGGAGGGCCTCCTGGAAGCAGTGGAGACGCATCAGACCACTCAGGCCCTGCTGAGGGGGAGCCGGGGACGAGTCGGCGACCCGTCCGAGGGGACGGATGGAGAGCCCCACCGCGGTGTACCCCGAACCGACAGTCGGCAGGGTCAAAGGACCGCAAACCTGTGGAGAGACGACCGGGGTAGGGCCGACCCGTCACCTACGACCCCAGGTTGACCAAAGGAGGTGTTTTGTGTGTGGTGCCCGGGGAAGGTTGACGGACGCGACAAGGAAGCGCTATTAGACTCCGGGAGTATGGTTAACCAACCTGTGTCTACGGGTCCGGAGTCAGAGTCGGAGGGGGAGCCGGAACCCCAACCCCCTGGGGAACCACTGGAGGAGGAGCCCAGCCTCCCCGTCCTCGATTTCATGGGGCCAGTCGAGACACCCGCTGGGGGCCAACTTAACGGACAATTCGGGACGGCCCAGTGGGAGGATCCGAATTTGAAAGCTGCCGCAGCCCAAGTGATAGCAGTGGATGGACAGCTACTTCCGGGGGTGAGTGACTGGCGATATCCCCATTTCCAAATTAAGAATAACCTTTTGTATCAGGTGTCGCGCCAACAGGGGGAACTCCGAGAGGTATTGTTGCTGCCCCGACGGTACGTAGGAATCGTTCTTCAGTTGGCCCACACCCACCTGTTGGGGGCGCACCTGGGAATGGAGAAGACCCGGGAACGGATCGCCGCCCTTTTCCACTGGCCGGGATGAGGAGGGCCGTGGAAGACTACTGTCGCAGCTGCCCGGAGTGTCAACTCACTGCCCCGAAAGCACACTTCCGAAACCCACTGGTCCCCCTGCCAATCATCGGGGTGCCCTTTGAACGCATCGCCATGGACATAGTGGGACCCCCTGGTAAAAACAGCATGAGGACACAGGTACATCTTGGTAATAGTAGACTATGCCACATGGTATCCCGAGGCCATTCCCCTAAGGGCGGCGGTATCCAAGGGAATCGCCCGGGAGCTGTTCCACCTCTTTAGCCGGGTGGGCATCCCGAATGAGATCCTGACAGACCAAGGTACGGAGTTTATGTCCCGCCTAATGAAGGAGTTGTGTGGAAACTGATAGTATTTAGGACCATTTAACACAATGGAAACAGATAGTATATAGAACCATGTAGCTCTACGGAAACTGATGGTATACAGGACCATGTATATATGACCATGTAACACTATGGAAACTGATAGTATATAGAACCATGTATATAGGACCATGTAAGATTATGGAAATTGATAGTATATAGGACCATGTACAGTGGGGAGAACAAGTATTTGATACACTGCCGATTTTGCAGGTTTTCCTACTTACAAAGCATGTAGAGGTCTGTAATTTTTATCATAGGTACACTTCAACTGTGAGAGACGGAATCTAAAAAAAAAAAAAATGTGCATTAAAATGTTGCATTTTATTGCATGACATAAGTATTTGATCACCTACCAACCAGTAAGAATTCCGGCTCTCACAGACCTGTTAGTTTTTCTTTAAGAAGCCCTCCTGTTCTCCACTCATTACCTGTATTAACTGCACCAGTTTGAACTCGTTACCTGTATAAAAGACACCTGTCCACACACTCAATCAAACAGACTCCAACCTCTCCACAATGGCCAAGACCAGAGAGCTGTGTAAGGACATCAGAGATAAAATTGTAGGCTGGGATGTGCTACAGGACAATAGGCAAGCAGCTTGGTGAGAAGGCAACAACTGTTGGCGTAATTATTAGAAAATGGAAGAAGTTCAAGATGACGGTCAATCTCCCTCGGTCTGGGGCACCATGCAAGATCTCACCTCGTGGGGCATCAATGATCATGAGGAAGGTGAGGGATCAGCCCAGATCTACACGGCAGGACCTGGTCAATGACCTGAAGAGAGCTGGGACCACAGTCTCAAAGAAAACCATTAGTAACACACTACGCCGTCATGGATAAAAATCCTGCAGCGCACGCAAGGTCCCCCTGCTCAAGCCAGCGCATGTCCAGGCCCTTCTGAAGTTTGCCAATGACCATCTGGATGATCCAGAGGAGGAATGGGAGAAGGTCATGTGGTCTGATGAAACAAAAATAGAGCTTTTTGGTCTAAACTCCACTCGCCGTGTTTGGAGGAAGAAGAAGGATGAGTACAACCCCAAGAACACCATCCTAACCATGAAGCAGGGAGGTGGAAACATCATTCTTTGGGGATGCTTTTCTGCAAAGGGGACAGGACGACTGCACCGTATTGAGGGGAGGATGGATGGGGCCATGTATCGCGAGATCTTGGCCAACAACCTCCTTCCCTCAGTAAGAGCATTGAAGATGGGTCGTGGCTGGGTCTTCCAGCATGACAACGACCCAAACACACAGCCAGGGAAACTAAGGAGTGGCTCCGTAAGAAGCATCTCAAGGTCCTGGAGTGGCCTAGCCAGTCTCCAGACCTGAACCCAATAGAAAATCTTTGGAGGGAGCTGAAAGTCCGTATTGCCCAGCGACAGCCCCGAAACCTGAAGGATCGGGAGACGGTCTGTATGGAGGAGTGGGCCAAAATCCCTGCTGCAGTGTGTGCAAACCTGGTCAAGAACTACAGGAAACATATGATCTTTGTAATTGCAAACAAAGGTTTCTGTACCAAATATTAAGTTCTGCTTTTATGATGTATCAAATACTTATGTCATTCAATAAAATGCAAATTAATTATTTAAAAATCATGCAATGTGATTTTCTGGATTTTTTTTTTAGATTCCAGTTGAAGAGTACCTATGATAAAAATTACAGACTTCTACATGCTTTGTAAGTGGGGAAACCTGCAAAATCGGCAGTGTATCAAATACTTGTTCTCCCCACTGTATATAGGACCCTATTACACTATGGAAACTGATAGTATATAGAACCATATAACACTATGGAAACTGATAGTATATAGAACCATGTAACACTATGGAAACTGATTGTATATAGGACCCTGTACAGATGTAGGATCTTAATTTGATAACCCTGTTGTTGGACATTTAAAAAGGCTACTGTATACACATACAGTTGTTTCTCCATTTATATCTAGCTGTACACTCAAATGGAGAATTTGAGTCTGAACGTTCTCGTATACGTTCTCAGTTTTAATGGAAATTCATCTTTCTTTGACATGCCTGTACTTATTCTCAGGTTTAGTGAATAGTCTCCCCTGTCCTGTTAGTGTGGGTTGGTGGATGAGTGTGTGAAGCTTTCTGTCCGTCCAGACTTCCTTCTAGACCTATAGCGAGCCACTGCCACAGGCGAGGCGCCCCATTGGACAAGGCTGATGGATGTGCCTCTTTCTGAGTAATCCCATTGGTCCCTACCTGAGGGGATGTGTCATAAATAGTAGGTGTCACTCTGATGGACCGTGTGGCACTGAGGACGGTCACCTAGGTCCCCCTGGCCTGCATCACAGGATGTACAGTGCCTTCTTGCAGTTTTACTTTAGTGCCTTTTTGCAAACAGGATGCATGTTTTGGAATATTTATATTCTGTACAGGCTTCCTTCTTTTGACTTTGTCATTTAGGTTAGTATTGTGGAGTAACTACAATGTTTTTGATCCATCCTCAGTTTTCTCCTATCACAGCCATTAAACTCTGTAACTGTTTTAAAGTCACCATTGGCCTCATGGTGAAATCCCTGAGCAGTTTCCTTCCTCTCCGGCAACTGAGTTAGGAAGGATGCCTGTATCTTTGTAGTGACTGTGTGTGTTGATACACCATCCAACTGAGTTAGGAAGGATGCCTGTATCTTTGTAGTGACTGTGTGTGTTGATACACCGTCCAAAGAGTAATTCATAATTTCACCATGCTCAAAGGGATATTCAATGTTAGCTTTTTATTTGATTTTTACCCATCTACCAGTAGGTGCTCTTCTTTGCGAGGCATTGGTAAAAACCTCCCTGGTCTTTGTAGTTGAATCTGTGTTTGGAATTCACTGCTCGACTGAGGGACCTTACAGATAACTGTATGTGTGGGGAACAGAGACGAGGTAGTCGTTCAGAAATCATGTTAAACACTATTATTGCACACAGAGTGAGTCCAATGCAACTTATTATGTGACTTGTTAAGCACATTTTTACTCCTGAACTTATTTAGGCGTTTTCCATAACAAATGGATTGAATACTTATTGACTCAAGACATTTCAGCTTTTCATTTGTAATTAATTTGTGAAAATTTCTAGAAACGTAATTCCACTTTGAAATTATGGGGCATTGAGTATAGGCCAGTGACAACAAATCTTAATGTAATCCATTTTAAAATCAGGCTGTAACACAACAAAATTAGGAAAAAGTCAAGGGGTGTGAATTCTTAATTGAAGGCTCTGTAAGTGTATCTACAGTCGTCTTATCCAAACCGATTACTCATTAATCTAGCTCTTATCAATGGCTCTTATCAATGTATCATTTACAGAATGGTGTTATTTCTATCAGGAAAAATAAAGTAGATGTTTTTTTTTTTTACACTTGGAACTGGTAGGTTATTCATGGTTTCCTCAAAAGTAAAAAAAAGTGGTGGAATTATGAAGGAATTAAGTCAAGGTCAGAATGACGGTGTATCTGGAGACACACTTTCATTTCTTAGATCTCCAACCCCAGAAAAAAATATCTGGTGAATAGAGAAAAGTGCCTAAAAAAAAAAGGGAATTTTACGTTCCATTTGGAAAAACAAAATCAAATCAAAGTTCATTGGTCGCATACACTGGTTAGCAGGTGTTATAGGGGGGGTGCAGCGAAATGGTTATGTTGCTAGCTCCTAACAAAACGTGTATGTTTGAGGATGCAGTTACCCTAGTTGCCGTTTTAGTATGTTTCAATCCTGGGTTCAAATATTTGAGTATCTGGTATTTGAAATACTTTTTTTTGTGTGTGTGTGTGTGTATTTGAGTATTTTTCAAATACTCAGCCCAAAACAAGTACTTTTATTTGAGTATTGGAATGGTTATTTGTAAAAAAAAACTCAAATACACACACACACACACAAAAAAGGTATTTCAAATACCAGATACTCAAATATTTGGAGTATAACACTGTATAATACTCAAATACACAGACTCAAATACACTCCCATGAATTTAACGCAGGTATTTTAAAATACTGTCAAATACTTTCCAAGTGTATTTCCAGATACATTAAAATATAGCTACTTGTCTTTTCAAATAAAATATATCTGAATACTTCCCTCGAATGTATGTGAAAGTAATTGTGATATTTGAAATAGTATTTGAACCCAGGTCTGGTATGTTTATGAGTAACCGTATTATAGTATTTCAGACAACAGGTTGGTGAGATGGGTTTGGCACTTGGCCGTTTTGGACCGTGTCCATATCGTAGTTCCCTTAAAGATCATCTGGAAATGCGGTCAAATAGTCAGAGGTTGTAGGAAGCACCTGCTAGCTGGCAGGGGTCTATTTCCATGTTAAACACTGGGAGAGAGAAAGAGATCTAAAGGACAATAAAGAGGACTTTCCTCCTTAGTCCTGTTTACTGCTCAGTACCATGCTGCCGGGGACACACACACACACACACACACACACAGAGAGACACACACACACAGAGACACACACACACACACACACACACACACACACACACACACAGAGAGACACACACACACAGAGACACACACACACACACACACACACACACAGAGACACACACACACACACAGACACACACAGAGACACACACACACAGAGACACACAGAGACACACACACACACAGAGACACACACACACACACACACACACACACACACACACACACACACACACACAGAGACACACACACACAGAGACACACACACACACAGAAACAGACACATATACAAACACACACACACACACACACACAGAGAGAAAGAGACACACTCACACAAACACACACAGAAAGAGACACACACACACACACACACACAGAAATAGACACACACACACACACAGAGAGACAGGTGGTCTAATCAGAATGCTGTGAAGTGTTGCCCAGACTACATGACTCCCATAGAAAACAAATATCACTTCTTGGTGTTACCAGATTTATTGTCGTCCCCTATAGTGTTCGACATACTCTGAGAGATGTCAAGTTTCTTTCATTCATTCTGTCAGTGTGAGAGCAGGGATATAAAGCGGCTGAAAGAGAGAATTATTGAAGGACATATTGTTTCTATTCCTGCAGAATATGATAAATCTCCATGCAGATCAATGTGTGTGTGTGTCTAGGTGAGAACAAGGAAATACCCAGTCAAGGTTATAAACTGAAAAAGTGGATCATTGTTTCATTTTGAAGAATTGACAAAGCATTAATCAGCTGGTAATTTTTCTCTCCTTGTGTAAAGCAGCTCCAATGTTTTAGCTCAAAACACGTGCTCTTCTGCCCTCTAGTGGTAATATGAGCACATGTCCTCTTTGCATCAAAAACACAAATCCTCTGAAACTGTCACTGGAACCCATTTGTAATCTCTTTAGTCCACCTTGTGGTGAGTATAGGTACTGCTTCCTACTGAATCCCATTGTAATCTCTTCAGTCCACCTTGTGGTGAGTATAGGTACTGCTTCCTACTGAATCCCATTTGTAATATCTTCAGTCCACCTTGTGGTGAGTACAGGTAATTAAGCAATTAGCATCCCATCACACATAGGGTCATGTATAAAAACGTTGGTCAGGCCGTTATTTTGGCTATCATGGCTATGCCCCCGTAAGATGGATAATGCCCCCAGCCACAGGGCACGAGTGGTCACTGAATGGTTTGATGCGTATGAAAACAATGTTAACCATACGCCATTGCCCTCTCAGTCACCAGAGCTCAAAACAACTGAAGATTTATGGAAGATTCTGGAGCGGAGTCCGTGGCAGCGTTTTCCACCACCATCAACTAAACACCAAAATATGGAATTTCTACTGGAAGAATCCCTCCAATAGAGTTCCATACATTTGTATAATCTCTGCCAAGGTGCATATTAAAACACTGTATAATCTATGCCAAGGTGCATATTAAAACATTGTATAATCTATGCCAAAATGCACATTAAAACACTGTATAATCTATGCCAAGGTGCATATTAAAACACTGTATAATCTATGCCAAGGTGCATATTAAGACACTGTATAATCTATGCCAAGGTACATATTAAGAGACTGTATAATCTATGCCAAGGTGCACATTAAAACATTGTTTAATCTATGCCAAGATGCACATTAAAACATTGTATAATCTATGCCAAGGTGCACATTAAAACATTGTTTAATCTATGCCAAGGTGCATATTAAAACACTGTATAATCTATGCCAAGGTGCATATTAAGACACTGTTTAATCTATGCCAAGATGCACAGTAAAACACTGTATAATCTATGCCAAGGTGCATATTAAAACACTGTATAATCTATGCCAAGGTGCATATTAAAACATTGTTTAATCTATGCCAAGGTGCATATTAAAACACTGTATAATCTATGCCAAGGTGCATATTAAGACACTGTTTAATCTATGCCAAGATGCACAGTAAAACACTGTATAATCTAGGCCAAGGTGCACATTAAAACACTGTATAATCTATGCCAAGGTGCATATTAAGACACTGTTTAATCTATGCCAAGGTGCACAGTAAAACACTGTATAATCTATGCCAAGGTGCATATTAAAACACTGTATAATCTATGCCAAGGTGCATATTAAAACACTGTATAATCTATGCCAAGGTGCACATTAAAACACTGTATAATCTATGCCAAGGTGCACAGTAAAACACTGTATAATCTATGCCAAGATGCATATTAAAACACTGTATAATCTATGCCAAGGTGCACATTAAAACACTGTATAATCTATGCCAAGATGCATATTAAAACACTGTATAATCTATGCCAAGGTGCACAGTAAAACATTGTATAATCTATGCCAAGGTGCATATTAAAACACTGTATAATCTATGCCAAGGTGCACAGTAAAACACTGTATAATCTATGCCAAGGTGCACAGTAAAACACTGTATAATCTATGCCAAGGTGCACAGTAAAACACTGTATAATCTATGCCAAGGTGCATATTAAAACACTGTATAATCTATGCCAAGGTGCACAGTAAAACACTGTATAATCTATGCCAAGGTGCACAGTAAAACACTGTATAATCTATGCCAAGGTGCACAGTAAAACAGTGTATAATCTATGCCAAGGTGCACAGTAAAACAGTGTATAATCTATGCCAAGGTGCACAGTAAAACAGTGTATAATCTATGCCAAGGTGCACAGTAAAACAGTGTATAATCTATGCCAAGGTGCACAGTAAAACACTGTATAATCTATGCCAAGGTGCACAGTAAAACACTGTATAATCTATGCCAAGGTGCATATTAAAACACTGTATAATCTATAACAAGGTGCACAGTAAAACACTGTATAATCTATGCCAAGGTGCATATTAAAACATTGTATAATCTATGCCAAGGTGCACAGTAAAACACTGTATAATCTATGCCAAGGTGCACAGTAAAACACTGTATAATCTATGCCAAGGTGCACAGTAAAACACTGTATAATCTATGCCAAGGTGCACAGTAAAACACTGTATAATCTATGCCAAGGTGCATATTAAAACACTGTGTAATCTATGCCAAAATGCACAGTAAAACACTGTATAATCTATGCCAAGGTGCACAGTAAAACACTGTATAATCTATGCCAATGTGCACAGTAAAACACTGTATAATCTATGCCAAGGTGCATATTAAAACACTGTATAATCTATGCCAAGATGCACAGTAAAACACTGTATAATCTATGCCAAGGTGCACAGTAAAACACTGTATAATCTATGCCAAGGTGCATATTAAAACACTGTATAATCTATAACAAGGTGCACAGTAAAACACTGTATAATCTATGCCAAGGTGCATATTAAAACACTGTATAATCTATAACAAGGTGCACAGTAAAACACTGTATAATCTATGCCAAGGTGCATATTAAAAAACTGTATAATCTATGCCAAGGTGCACAGTAAAACACTGTATAATCTATGCCAAGGTGCACAGTAAAACACTGTATAATCTATGCCAAGGTGCACAGTAAAATACTGTATAATCTACGCCAAGGTGCATATTAAAACAGTGTATAATCTATGCCAAAATGCACAGTAAAACACTGTATAATCTATGCCAAGGTGCACAGTAAAACACTGTATAATCTATGCCAAGGTGCACATTAAAACACTGTATAATCTATGCCAAGATGCACAGTAAAACACTGTATAATCTATGCCAAGGTGCACAGTAAAACAGTGTATAATCTATGCCAAGGTGCACAGTAAAACAGTGTATAATCTATGCCAAGGTGCACAGTAAAACAGTGTATAATCTATGCCAAGGTGCACAGTAAAACAGTGTATAATCTATGCCAAGGTGCACAGTAAAACACTGTATAATCTATGCCAAGGTGCACAGTAAAACAGTGTATAATCTATGCCAAGGTGCATATTAAAACACTGTATAATCTATAACAAGGTGCACAGTAAAACACTGTATAATCTATGCCAAGGTGCATATTAAAACATTGTATAATCTATGCCAAGGTGCATAGTAAAACACTGTATAATCTATGCCAAGGTGCACAGTAAAACACTGTATAATCTATGCCAAGGTGCACAGTAAAACACTGTATAATCTATGCCAAGGTGCACAGTAAAACACTGTATAATCTATGCCAAGGTGCACAGTAAAACACTGTATAATCTATGCCAAGGTGCACAGTAAAACACTGTATAATCTATGCCAATGTGCACAGTAAAACACTGTATAATCTATGCCAAGGTGCATATTAAAACACTGTATAATCTATGCCAAGATGCACAGTAAAACACTGTATAATCTATGCCAAGGTGCACAGTAAAACACTGTATAATCTATGCCAAGGTGCACAGTAAAACACTGTATAATCTATGCCAAGGTGCATATTAAAACACTGTATAATCTATAACAAGGTGCACAGTAAAACACTGTATAATCTATGCCAAGGTGCATATTAAAACACTGTATAATCTATGCCAAGGTGCACAGTAAAACACTGTATAATCTATGCCAAGGTGCACAGTAAAACACTGTATAATCTATGCCAAGGTGCACAGTAAAACAGTGTATAATCTATGACAAGGTGCACAGTAAAACAGTGTATAATCTATGCCAAGGTGCACAGTAAAACACTGTATAATCTATGCCAAGGTGCACAGTAAAACACTGTATAATCTATGCCAAGGTGCACAGTAAAACACTGTAAAATCTATGCCAAGGTGCACAGTAAAACACTGTATAA